>JAJOOH010023105.1:0-20076 GCA_029582605.1 Solanum gracilifrons
ATGTTATAAATGTATTACAAGTGTGTTACTTAAATTATTTTGGTTGATATCACTAAAAAAAGAATGAAGTTTGTAATATGTATTATAAATGTATTGTTTATGATTTTAATACAACTTTAATACAATTTTAATACAATTATGAAACATATCTAATACAACTTTAATACAATTGCGATACAATTCCATAAACTTCACCTTTTTCGAGTTTCAATCTAGTATTTCTCCTAAATATATTATAAACTTAACCAAAACTCTCTTAAAATTGAGATATAAATTCCAAACAACATTTTCAATTATTTGTAGGATCAACCTATCCAAACTAATCACAAATTCGTAAAATTCAAATAATGAATTTCAAAATTTGAAGCTTTATAATGACCATCAATGGTGAACTCTTGCTGCTGTAATTTTAGAGATTTGAATTTTCTGCTTAAAAACATGATTTTGTACTATTTTTTGGTCTTTTTATTCCTCTTTTCGTCGTGTTTTTTGGATAAAAATAGTGAAATATGGGCAAAAACTGATTTAAGGATAGTTATTTAAATGAAAATTTTAAAGAAGAAGAAGAAGAATTAAAAAAAAAAAGAAGGAGGATGATAAATATTGACAGAGAAAGAGGCGAAGAAGCAAAATAATAAAAAGAAAAAGAGGAGGAAGAGGAAAAAGGGCTGAAAAAAAGAGGCGAACAACGTACAATTTTCTTAATTCCAAAAAAAATGTTATATTTAGTTAGAAAAAATATGTTGCCATAGATGATAAATATTTTTATAATATAGCATATTTATGTGATTTACCCTATTATAAACTATGTTTCCAACTTTAATTTTAATCAAATTTTTGTTATCATTATGTAATTCCAACTAATTAGCTCCTACATCTATTGGACCTGATGCTGTCATTATTTAATTAAATAACACTTGAGTTTGTATTTCATTTTTTTGAACCAATTTGTGTTCATTTGATCCCAAATTGGATTTGACAATAATCTACATTTTAGTTCAACTTTATAACCACGTCCTAGTTATATATATATATATATATATATATATAAAAGCAATAATGTAAAAGAAAATACTTCAACAAATCAAATTTCAAAGTTCTAGTCCTAGTCGATATTGACATCGAGAAACAAAAAACTAGGAGCGAATATGATTAAATATCTCAGTAATCCTAGTTATAAATGAATACTAGGTGATGTGTGTATTAATTTGTGTAGTTTTATAGCTAACGCGATATCTATCTTGCTTGGGGAGTACATTCACAAGAATGGAACTCAAAGGAATTGATTGGAGACCTCACAAGAGATGGAGCATGTGGTTTAATTTGATATAAAGCGCATAATTTTATCAGAACTTGACATGCCGTTTAGTTTCTTTCAAGCATAAAATAACGAACCCCACATTAATCACGTAAAAACAATTCTCCATTAATTTAATCTAGACACTTACCAAGATCAAAAATAATTCTCCATTAATTTAATCTAGACACTTACAAAGATCAAAAACAATTTTCTAATCAATATCAAATTTGAATTTTGTAAATCACATTTGAATTAGAGAATTTGGAGTATCAAAGGGGCCTTAATTAAATCTACGTTGCTTGTAGTCCAAAAGTAGTGCATTTATGGAGGCTTCTGTCTTAGTCCCCCGTATTTGAGGGGCTCATTCATTTTTAGTAATAATAGAATTATTGTAAGTATTTTTTGATCAAAAAAATATTATATTGTGTCTTTATTTTAGTTTGTTTCGAAACATTAAAGAATGTTTTTTCCTTTTTATCAATTTTTAAATTTAGCTTCCACGTGATATGTTTAAGACCGCATATTGAAAAAAAATAAAAATATATATATGGCATTTCAAACATCTCGAACAATCTATGGCTTACAATAACGTATGCTATTGTTTTGTTGGTAATAGGACGTTTGAATATCTTACATAGTCTAGGAAAAAGGATGTGGTCGTGTTATACCATCTAACAACATACTATGTTGAGGTGCGAGTTAGATTCAACACCTATTTGTTATGGTACAAGAATCAAATCCGATTGGATATGGGCTCCCATGATCTCCGACAATTGTATGGTCCATGAATGTGCACGCTCCAAATCGGATAGTGAAATCATTTTTAGTTGGAAACAAAGTTTGTAATTGTGTCTATTTGCGTCACTATGCTAAGAAATAGAGGTAATTTAGTAGAGTAATTGTATTTTTTTTAATGGATATGAGAAAATCAAAATGATATAAAGGGAGTGGTAAACATTTTTTTTTTGCATGTAGTCACCTTTGAGGGAAACGTTTCTTACCAAAGATTTTACAATATTCAGGATTCAAACTTGAGATCTTTAATTAAGAGAGAAGCAACTGCCACCATATCCGATCCGTTTTGTAGTCCATTCCTTTCTATTCTTTAGAATATAAGAACACTTTTTTAAAACTAAATAAATAATTAACTCTAGTTGCATGTCTATATCGTGCCTTCCAACCAGAAAAAAAATACTTGAACAAGAAGTATTACTTTAGCTTAATTAAATGTTTGTTGGTTTCAAATATTATCCTTCTTAGTATTTAATATTTGATTACTCTCCAAAGCATTTTTAATCTTTTCTAAAGTCTAATTAGGGCTGCATTAATGATGTTGTCTGACACCAAAATGACAATCAAAGTTTTTTCATAGCAAACTAATGAGCCTTCCTTTATAACCTGCCCACAATCTTCATAATTTTTCATTTTGCTTATTATAATACTCATTATAAAAGGATCATACTCTTAATAATATAGTAACATCTTTGTGATATAGTGATAAAATCTACACAATTATAGAGGATAATTTCTTCACTTTATATACTTTTCATCTAAACATAATTTTTTTGTCTTTCTTAAAAGTGCTTAGGTCATAGTCAATTTAGACTAAACATGTATGGGCCAAAGTGTCATTATTAGCAAACCCTTTAGTATTATAAACTATGTTTTCAACTTTAATTTTAATCAAATTGTTGTAATCATGATGTAATTCCAACTAACTAGCTCCTGCATCTATTGGAGCTGATGTTGTCATTATTTAACTAAACAACGTTTGAATTTGCGTTTATTTATTTTTAACCAATAAAAATTGTGTTCATTTGATCCCAAATTGGATTCGACAATAATCTCCATTTTAGTTCAACTTTATAACCCCGTCCTAGTTGTTTTTTTAGATATATAAGCAATAATGTAAAATAAAATACTTCTCAAAGTCCTAGTAGATATTGACACCGAAAAACAAAAATTATGGGAGCGAATAAAATTAGATATTTCATTAGTCCTAATCATAAATAAATACTAGGCGATGTGTATATTGATGTACAGTGTTATAACTAACGTGTTAAGTATCATATCTTGAGAGTACGTTCGCAAGATAAAACTCAAAATAATTTATTAGATCTCGTACAAAAAGTGAAGCATGTGATTTAATTTGATACAAAGTGAAAAATCTTATCAGGACTTGACATGCCGTATATAAGTTTCGTTTCTTTGAAGCACAAAACAGTGGACCCCACATTGATCACCTAAAAACAAATTCTAAAAACAATTGATCTTCATTAATTTAATCTAGACACTTACAAAGATCAAAACAATTTTCTAATCTAAATGACAACTAATGGATTAAGAAGTAAATCGGAATTTAAAGTGAAAAAAGGGAATATGCTTGTGTTTGGTTTGGGGAATTAAAAGATTTTTCACATCCCACCAACTGATTCAGAATGTATAGCATGAAAGGCAACAAAAAATTTCATTAATATATTTTCAAAAAATCATAAGTTAAACATTTCACTATCAAATTACCTAACACTTGAAGATTGTCTTTTTCATCTATTATCACATAATATTATGTTGAATATATTCCCATTTACGTGGCATAATATTGTTGGTTCGAAATATTATTGGTATGATATGATCGATTAGAATAATAATTGGATCATTTTTGTCTGAGGAGATAAGATTAAACTTAGAAGAATTTAAAATGATATGGTATACATTGTTACGTTCAACTTCTTTAATTTCAATAAGTTATTCAAGAATAGAAATTGATGATGCGACGTAAGAGAAATAAAACTTTGATATATTATAACGTAAGAAGTGACGGAATCAGAAATTTGAGTAAGGAGATTTTAAAAATCTAAAAACGAATCGGGCATTTCATTACCATGCCTTCCAACCAGACAACTTTTCTTGAACATACAACAACATAGCCTGTGAAATCTCACGAGTGAGATCTCGAGAGGATAGAATATACGCAAATCTTATCACTACCTCGTGGAGGTAGAGATGTTATTTTCGAAAGATTCTCGACTCCCAACTTTTCTTGAACATAATTTAAAATTTTAAAAAGCAGGTTAAACGTACTTAGGTTAAATCTTAATTAACTTTTGTTGCCAACAAATATATGTATGATATTTCTTGTGGTTAGATGAATGTATCCATCTTGTTCTAGCATGAAAACTATTGTTTATTTAATTTATTAAAAAATCTCCATTACTTTTAGCTGGTTTATAAATTAAAGTCATTTAAATTAAATCAAGTTAGGGATCAATCCATAATTTGTTAATTAATTTGAAGTGAGCCCTCCATTAGTTAATGGTGTCCACATGTTTCATCATTTCAATACCATACAATTAACAAAGATACCTTAATTAATATCAACATTTTTCTTTCTTTACATGCATGCAATCATTTCGTTAAAATAGAAATATTAGTTGATGTTTTCATCGAAATGACGGGTATGTAATTTTGAATTAATTAAATTTTGTGATTCTGATCTCTATAAGTAAGAAAAAAAATTATATTATGATTATTTTTAGGATTACATCGTCATCCAAATAGAGTAGCAATACACGTTTAACATAATATATGAATAATTAGATAATAAAACAATTAATAATTCGGGTATATTTCTTATTCACAAGCAAATAGATTATAAGTGCACATTTCAATTGAAGGTAAAATATGCTTAGTCAAATATCAAAATTAAAACAAAATTTATTTTAATTTTTCTGGTATATTTTTCTGTAGTATCTTTGACTATTAAAATTTTAAAACGTTTTAGAAAATTGGAAATCAGTGGTTAATGTTAAAGGTAAAATAGAAGAAAAATACTTGTCCTCTTGATATGCTAAAGTGAATTTTTATTTGTATTATAGTGAACAAGTAAAGGCGAACCACAACTAAATATGAGCAATTATGGAGGCTAAGTGCATCTTTAAGGCATTAATCATCATTACTAATTCTCCATTAGTGAGAAGCAACGTCTGTTGAAAAAGGATCAATTAACTTTTGCTTTACTTTGGCATCCCTTTTAATGATGGTAATTAGAAGCTGGCAAGCAGCTAATTAAACTTCTCAAGGAAAAAAGTACATAAAATTAAACTTAATATCATAACTTATGCACTAAACATGCACCTTCATGACTACTCAATTAAGATGAAAAAAGAAAGAAATTATAATGCAAAATGAATTATTTAGAAATTAAATTAATTTTAGAACACATACACAATTACTGAAACCAAAGAATCATTATAACTCAGCCAGGAATTTTTTCTTTCTTTTTTTATATGATTTTAATCGACATATATTGATTAATTAATAAATACTTCTACAACCCAAGTGAAAACTAAAAAAAAAAATTGGTTTGGTAAATATGATAAATCAACATTTGATTTGAGAATATTAGTGATGCATTCCAAAGAGGTTTGATCGATGCAGTAACTATTTTTTCATCTTTATTTAAAAATTTCGAACTATATCTTTATAATCTTTAATGTAAAAATTGTTGACACAAATTCAAATATAATCGGACCGATATAAATATTTTTTTTAAATAATGTTGAGTACATGTGGTACTCTTTCTGACTCCTATTAATGACGGACAAGGTTCTGCAAGATTTTGAATTAAGCATATATCTTTCATTTATTATAGCACATGGTTTTGGTATCCAGGAGTTTTATATTAACTTAATTTATTGAATGAAAAATGTACCGCAAAAACCTACAAATAATACAATCAAACTCTTTTATTTAGTTGGATATCCGTAATTAAGTTTGATTATTTCGGATCACATTGTATAAGTTTCTATTCGGAGAGAAGTATATCCTATTAAAAAAATCGTATTTAAGACTCGAATTCAAAACTTTTGATCAAAGAAAAAAATACTGCGCCATGTCTTTTAGTGATCTATACCATAGACTTGTATCTTTGATATTCTAGATTAAACTTTTTAAAAATCTACGTTCAATATATACACCAAATTACATTTTCATTTACCACAGTCAAGTGAGAGACCAAGATAAAATGTATATTGATTTTAATTATTATTAGGTGAGAAAAGTACAAAAAGAAACACATGCCAAATTATCTTTAATTTGATGCGAACATAGTGTGTAGGTATATTTTGTCAATCTTCTTCTTTGTACTTTTCCTTAGCAAAAATATAAAAAGGGCCTGCAACCGTATTTGTTTGGATCTCAAAGTATTATTTACCTCGTCTCAATTTATGTGATATTATATTGATTTGATATATTCTTTTCGTTTTAACTTGATGTTTCATTTAATTTGTCACAAAAAATTTAGAAGTATAGAATTTTTTTAGATCTTTTAACTTGATATTTATAAAATTATAAATTATTTGCAATTATAAAATTATGGCATATGTTTTGAACATACTAAAAATAAAATATGCTCCATTAATCAGGACAAATCGAGTAAGATATTTGGAATTGCTTAAGCAATTGCTATTAAAAAGGCTTTTGAATATACTATTAATAATGAATGAAAAATTGTTGTCAATACGATTCAGAATTGAATATAAAAGAAATAGGAGCGACATCTAAATAATTGAATGCTCTCGAACATATTTGATCATATAATATATGATGTTTGAACAAAATAGCTCATAAATTATTTATTTTTTTATATTTGTTATTGAATGAGATCTTTTGAGTGAAGTTTTTTACAGGTAAATTATACAGGAGGCCAAGAGTGCATTTGGATTATGTAGAATTGTACAGTTTCTTAATATATATATATATATATTTTTTTTTTTTTTAAAAAAAGTAAGATATTTGGAGAATTTCTTGCAAAAATAATATAAATATGAAAAAAAATCAAGAAAAACAGAGAATATATTAATTGTAGTACATAGAAACAACTTGCATTTATTAAAAATAATAAATAGAAAAAAAACACAATGCAATCACAACCATTCATTCCAATATATCATCATCACATGATCCCATTTTTTTTTACATGCCCAAATAGCAGTCAACTAATCCTCTTTTGACTGCTCAAATTTCACATTAAACTCATTCTAATACTCAAATCTTACTACTAATAATACTTCTTAAATAAATAAAACTACTAATAAAATAGCCCTTCCACTCATAATCCCAACAACAACCCTTAATTAAACATTAATACTGATATAACATATCAGAAGAAGCCATAATTGGCTGATTAACATACATCAAATTCCATGGATTAATCTGAAAATCCTCTTGATAATAATTATTATTAATATTAATATTATTATTGTTTGAATTATTGATGTAAGTGAGGATTTCATCAAGAGATTGCAACCTTTGAGTTAATTCCATCATTTGTGCTCTTAAAACAGAGTTCTCTGCTTCAACATTACCATATTGTTGTGTTGTCATATTGATGCTGTTCAGTATGTTGCTGTTTTCTTTCTTCAATTGTGTAACTTGACACATCAAATCATCCAAATGTTTCTGTTTTCTCATTCTTGATCTTCTTGCTGATTCGCGATTCGATTGCATTCTCTTTCTTTTCCTTTCATCAACCACCATTAAAACTTCATCACAACCTGAATTGTTCGGAATCTGAGATGAATTACCACTAGAAGTAGCCATTTTTATGTACACAAGGTGAAAAAAGTACTAATTTTAAGTTTTAAGGTATGCTAGCAAAATTTGAAAAACTATGGATGCAGATTATTATTATTATTATTATTATTCTGAGAAAGTATAAAACCAGTAGAGGAAAGAAACAGAGAAAGATTGAACAAGATGAGTTCTGCGTCTAAGTGATGAACTGATTATGTAACCAGAACGAAGGATTTCACTAAGAACTGGAGACATGAATCTGGTACATCAATAAATATTACTATTTAGCATTACTTTTTTTTTTCACAGATCTTTAATGGGTTTCAGCAAGAAAGAGTAAAAACACAGAAAACAAATGGAGAAAAGATTGGATCTTTAATGGATTTTAGCCACAAAGATTGAAAACCCAGAACAGAAAAGGTTAGATCTTTAATGGGTTTCAACAAGAAAGATTAAAAACCCAGAACAGGAAAGATTGGATCTATAATGGGTTTCAGCAAAAACCAAGAAATCAGAGGTTAAAAGGAGCAGAATTGGTGAAAAAAGATTGGATCTTTAATGGATTTTAGCCACAAAGACTAAGAACCCAGAAATGAAAAGGGCTATAAAAGAGGAGAGAAACAAGAAACAGAACAACAGAAGGAGAAAAACTCAAAAACAGAGTAAGCAAATGGGAAAAGGAGAAGAAGAGGAAGAAGAGGAAGGAATTATCATTGAGATTGTGGGTTAATTTAAAGGCACAAAAAGGTAAATTAGAGAAAAAAAAAATCAAGAAGAAAATAATAAACAAGTGGGTTGGTGGGGTAAGGGAGTGGGGGTGAGGGTGGGGGAATTGGAGGAGTGGGTGGGGAAAAAGTGAAGGAATCTTCAAGGAGAGTTGATTGTATATTTATTTATTTAATTATTCTGAAATTTGTAGGGTGGAGAATGGAGATGGAAGTATTTTTATTTATTTTAACTTTGATATTCGATATTCATATTAAAATTTGACTAATTTAAATTTACACTATATCAAGCCTCACTTGAGAGAAAACACTACTTATAAAAAAAAATTTATTTAAAACTCAAATTCTAAATTTCAAATTAAAATTAAAATAGTTTCAGCCACTGCAACACATCTTGACGGTGGATGGAGATGAAAGATGAGACGCAAGTGTACAATTCCAGCTGTGTGTGTTGTCTATTTATGAAATCAATGAGTGTAAAAGTAGTGCAGAATCTGACGTATTTTAATTTTATTTTACCTTGTTTTCATCACCCCACACCCCTTGTCTACTTTTCATTTTTACTGTTATGGGATTTTACTTTTTTTCTTTTTTTTTTTACTTTAACTAACTTTGATGGGTTAACTGAATTTTACTATGATAGCGACAAGAATTTGTGATAAAGTAATAAATATTTGTTCAATATTAATTAAAGGTTTTAAAAGGAAATATTGGTAAATTGGAACATAAGAGTAATATTTAATTTAGAAGGTATTAGTGAAAGAAACATTGGTAGGTATTTATAAAAAATCATTTCTTTGATGGTACTATCGTAAATAAAAAAACTCCCTTCTCTAAAAATGAGTTAAAATAGACTGAGTTAATAAATGAGTGGGTCAATAATTCATCCAATCTTAAAATAAATTGAACGGGTTGAGTTTAATTTTGTCATTTCTACCTTCTTCCTTATATATGGGAAGTATAAGTATATGAATGAATGCAATATATACATTTTTCCATTAATGATTTACACCTTTAAATGAATCTAAGCATCTACGATAGAGAAAATTCAACATGAAATAAAATATATTAAATTGGTTTCATATATACACTCTCCGTTTTATTTTATTTGGCGCTTGTTAACTTGATACCTCCTCACCTTAACAAAATATTTATTTTATTAAATTAACCTTATTAATTAAGTTTTAACGTATAATTTTTATCAAACATACCCTCGTGTTAACAAAGTGACAGTTAAGCTAAGTACTGATTGAAAATTTACAGTCGTTAATAAATAACTTAATTAATTGTATATTAGTCGTTAATACAGTTTGACAAGGGCAACCAGAGAATAAATTAATACACCCTATTTGTTTAATTATTTCAAAAACCTTATAGTGCCATAACAATGCAACTGAGAGAATCAAATTATTTTAATACAATTAGAGTTTAGACCGTCATTAGTTGGATTCCTGCAATTATAATATTTTATTTATATGCATCAAAGTGTTAAAAGGTAAATTAGTGGGATTTGTGTCCTTAATACTCCTCCGTTTGTTTACGTCTGTATTACTTACTTTATTTCTTAAGAAATATGTAAAGTTCAAAATGAATAAAGTTAATAACTATATAGAAAGATCCATTTGTTCAACAGATTTTTGTCTTCTAAATTCATAATTTCGATAATTTCAGTATTAAGGTTTTTAAATATTTAATCGATCAAATTTAAATCATAAACATGCACTTCTTCCTTACCTTTTTTTTTCTTTTATATATTTATTCGATTTCAGTTTTCGTCTCTCTATCTTTAAGGATACAAATAAAAACAATAATGGATCAAGGTCACTATTATTTGATATCGAGAAAAAAAAAACATAATTGTAGTTGTAGAATATAATCAGGATAAGACTTTATAAAGTTCAACAAATACATTAATGGAAATACAGAAAGAAAAAAAAAAAACCCCATGAGTGGGTACTTTTAGAGACCATTCATAACTATTTAAAGATTTATGAAGATCAATGAAATAAAAATAGAGAGTCCCACCATTTAACTATGTTGGTGAAAGGTCCTGTATATGAGGAGAAGTCACGTTATATTAGTTGTTGATGATTAATATTCCTTTCGTTTTAATTTAGCTGTCCTAATTTAACTAGACATGATTCATGAAGTTTATATAAAATTAAAGAAATAAAAAATTTCTCTCCTAAAATTGTTAATTCTGAACAGAATGCATTAGAATTTAACTAGTCACTAATCTATAAAATCTTTATCAACGAGCCATATTTCGATGGAGTGTCTACTAGAAATTAACAATTTTATTTGTAGTGTTTGAATCATGTGATCTTAAATTAAACGGAGAAAATATATTAGTATAACTTATCAAATTAAAATGTGTCTTTTTGTTGGGGGGTAGGGGACCTCCATTTTGCCCTTAGTCCTAAGTCTTGATTGAAATTTTATTGCTTTTAATGCTAGTGATACTATGACTTAAAAGTTTGTGGTTGGCTATAAATGTTCATTGTGAATTCCTATTTTGCCCTTCAACATTTTTCTTTTCTTTTTCAATTTTCCCTCTTAATTTTGGAAGTACTGATAATATGTCTCATGATTGCATTTCGTTTTCTAAGACAGTTGGTATTTCTGTGTCATTATTATATTTTCAAGTTTAAATTAAGACCTCAAATATATTAGTGATAATTTTTTTATATTTATGAGGTCTCCATTATTTTCTTTTTTTAATACCTGAATTTGTTGTATTTCAGTCGAGGCCCGACTCTCGAGGGTCCTTCAATAATAACATTTCTATCTTTATGAAGTAATGGTAAAGTTTGCTTACATTTTACCATCTCCAGATGTTACTTGTGAAATTTCACATAATATGTTGTTATTGTTGTTTTAAAGTTGATGAAAATTCTGAGTGATTAATAACAATCATAGTAGGTAGAAATTAGAAAATGAACCTCTTTAATTTATATACAAGTCCTTGTTTTATTGGGGATTAGGTAATGATAAATCACTTAATTAATAAGGACAAGCATGGAAAAAGTAGTTATATAGTGGGAGTACAAACATATAGCTAATTAAGACAAGCAAATGTAGGCAAACATATCATTTTACACATGACTAGAATAACTTTGTAAAAACAAAAAATTTGCACAAATTAGAAAAGACACTTAACAACGATTTATTTGGCATCAAAATTTGTATTAAAGTTAAAGAAGAATATGAAATCGAAACACCAAAAAGCCTAGATACCTATGTTTTTAGAGGCATATGCTTCAATGCCTAAGTTTTCTTTTTTTGCTTAGCTTTAATTCATTTTAATAATCCATAATGCCAACCACATATTAGGTGTATAAGATATAACTATTTCTAAACGGGGCGGATCCACTAGTACGGAATCAATTGAATTCATAACTTTTGACTTGTAAATAGGGTGGATATACCATTATCGGTATGATATTAATTGAATCCATAACTTTTGATAGGTAAATGAGACAGAATGTATCGTTATTGGTACGAAATTAATTGAATCCATAACTTTTGATGTAAAATATACATTTATTAAAATCATACAATAAGTAATAGGCATGAACTTATAATTTAAAAAAAATTAAATTCACATAATTTAAATCTTGAATTCACCTATGCAATTGTAAAGAAGTTTGTTTTTCGGTTTAGGTGATTTTCATTATTTAATTATTGAACAACTTTTTCGTTTTTTTCTTTGGTGTTGTGCAGACAAATATTTTAGCAGAAAATAAGAGTTGCTTATCAGACGAAAAATAATTAGTCGAAGACATTAGCTTATATAAAGTTTTAATTTATAAATCATATGATTTTACCTTAGTACAACAGATTTTTGTAACCATATATATAGACAGAGGCGAATGCAGGATTAGAATTTTGGGGTTCTAAATTTCTTTTAGAACCGTCAATCAATTTTGTTAGGAGTTCACAGATTGATATACATACATATTTAACTAATTTTTCAGTACAAATACAGAATCTACGAAAAAGCTACTGGGTTCGTCCGAATCTACGAACCCATTAGCTCCGCCTCTGTATATAAATTATTTGCAAATTTCATAGCAAATCTAACATGTAATAACGACTTTGTTATATCCGGTAAATAATATGGAAAGTGTAAAGAAACTTTACATGATAAAAAATATAGTAATTCATATTAGTTTTTACTCTACTTTTCAAATTATCATATTTCAGAGTTACCATGAGTAACTTTTTTTACGTTTGTTATAAATAATAACTCAATCCGATAGTGTAGTATATATACTTTTTTATGATTCGCCCATAATAATTATTTATTTTTCGTTGAAATAATTTATTAGTATATTATTTTAAAAATTGTGTTTGACCATAAAAATAAATTGAACCTTTTGGTTAAAATTTATGACTTCGATGCTTGGCTATGAATTTTTTTCTCTTTTCTCAAATATATTTGGTTATAAAATTTCGAAATTCAACTTAAAGTTGAATTTTCAAGAATTTAAAAATAACAAAAATGTTTTTTCACTTCTTGCATTCTAAATTACTCATAAAAAGTAAAAACAATTCTAATTTGTATTCATGAGAGAATATAACTCCATCCTTCAAACATTATTTTTTCACTTGAAAAAAAGAAAACTACATTTTACAAATTTCATAATGAAACATGATCAAACGTTCACTACATCCAAGGTAATAAATCTTCTTTCAACAAAATTTAAAACACTTGGAGTGGGATGGAGGGGGGTTTAGTAATTGCTTTTTATATATATATATTTTTTTTATATAGAAAGTACAAAATGGTCGGTTTGTGGGGTCATAAAGGACCTACCTGAAAAGATAATAAAAGAGAGAAATGTTGGCTTTCAAGTGTACTTTTTTTGCAAATGGACCCCTCAACAGTAACATTTAGTATAACTGTGGTACTTATACGGATTATGAAGAGATTTCACATGGGCCTAAAAAGCACTATTTCGTAAATAGGGGGGTCCTGAAAAGATATATCACAACTTTTGTAAACTTTCACTTTCTTCTCATTATCAATTATTATTATTATATAAGGAAGTTTTGGTTTTAGTTTTGGTTTTGGTTTTGGTTTTGGTTTTGCTTCTTCTCTGCAACTTGAAGCATCTAAGTTATTACTCCTTCCGTTTCACAAAGAATAGTTTAGTTTAATTTAGCACGAAATTTAAGAAAATAAAGAAGACTTTTGAATTTTTGGTCCTAAATTAAAGTTATGTCAAATGTACAAAATTGTTTTTTAATCTTGTGGCCTTAAACATGTCACGTGGAAAACTGAAATTAAAATGTTACCAAAAAAAGAAAGAGATCATTCTTTTTGAAACTGACTAAAAAGGAAAGGAGGTCATTCTTTGTGAAACGGAGAGAGTAACTTTTATGTCTTTTCTCTTTTTCGCATACTCGTCAATAGTGAAATTGTGACACTTCTTTTTGTTCTTTTGAAAACACTGTATCTACCTCCACGAGATAGTAATAAGGTTTACGTATGTTATTTCCTCCCCAAATTTCATTCATGAGATTTCACTGAATATATTATTGTTGTTGTTGTTTTGGATGGGATGAATGATTGGTGATTGTAAATATTTATTTATTTGTGTAGAGTATTTAGATCTGATTACATAAATTAAGTTTGATCAAGTGATATAATAAAGAAACAAGAATGTATGTTAGTTTTTTTTCTTTCTCGTGAATGATTCCCATGACGAAAACTGATCCTCTATTAACAGTTTAAATAAATCAAATATAAATCAGTTTAATCAAACATTATATTAATAATAATGTACAAGTTATTTGCCAGAATACACACCTAAATAAGGTAACAACGTAAAAGATACTTCACAGTTCACACATTCCAAATTTAATATAAACGATATATATATGGCAATTAGGTTTATATATGTTTGAGAGTTGAGACTCACGTAAGGCATTACGTATGCATCATAAAAAAAATAAATTAAAAAGGTAACATAAAAACTAGCAAACTTCTTACTCCATATTTATTTTTCTAATTAAGAACTTAATTCGATATCGGAGAATTCAGTATTTGAAGTTATATATGAAATTCTGAAATTTGTTATGAGTATTTATTCGATGAATTTTTCAACAAACATATAAACTTTGAATTGAAATTATTGAATTTTGGAGAACTATAGTTTCTTACATCTAGTTCTTTACTTGATTACAGACAAATTAGAAGAATATTTTTTGATCATGAAATGCAAAAAAATTGAAGTGAGAATGCTAAGTTCTCATTTATAGTTTTTAATTTATGTTGAAGAAATTATACAGAATATTAGTGCATCGATGGAACATATGTATATATTTAGTTGGTTTCCTATTCCAAGCATGGGAGCCCAATTAAATTTGAATTGCGCGCACTGCATGATTCATCAGGGGTTATTCATATTGAAACTTGAGATATCTAATTAAAATCTAGTCTTATCACTACATCACAATTAGGGGTGTATAAAATCGAACCGAAAACCGAATCAAACCGCAAATTGAGTCAAATCGGAAAAAAAACTCGACTAATGGTTTGGTTTGACTTGGTTTGGTATTGAAAAAAAAAAACGACTATATTTGGGTTGGTTTAGTTTCAACTAAAAAAAACCAACCCGTTATTATATATATATAATTTTAAAATTTTATTTTATACGTAAAAATATTTACTTTGATATATTTTTTAAATATTTGTTATACATTTCATAGTTTTTATCTTTTAATATATTATTTCATGTTTGAAAGTTAAAATTCTTAATGGTCCAATAAAGATTATAGTTCATACATGTTGGTAATTATAATAAAGTTTAAATCAAAATCGAATTAATACTAATGCAAAAAGAAAATCAATTCAACACTAAGAATGACAATAATATTGAATATTTGTTCTTTAGTTTTACAAAGGTTTAGACAATTAAAATACATAATCTAATTTTAATTTCCTTTAATACTTAGTCATGTAACTAATACTTATTAAACTTATTTTAGCATGATTTAGTCCTTTTAAATTATGATCATTTTCATTATTACTTATTAATTTGCAATATTTGTTTTACACGATTTCATTATTATTTTTTTGTTGGATATTTTAGTGTCATTAATCATATCATATTTTGTGTTATTTTCTTAAGAAACACCTTAGATAGTTGTATTTTGGTAGGACTAAAGAAATATTTGAAGTACAAGTAAATTATATGTTTGTATGAATACTTTACCAAAAAAATTCGAAAAAACCCGAAAAAATCCGAGGTTGAAAAACCCGAGTTTTTTTTGTTTGAATTGGTTTATAAATTCAAAAATCTGACACAAATAATTTGGTTTGATATTTGAATAACCCGAACCAACCCGGACCATGTACACCCTAACCACAATTCTTATTGGTATAAGTATATATTTAAATATTAATAGTATATAAGTACTGAGCCCGTGATTTAATGGAAAACATGCTATTGTTAACCAAAAAATAAATAAATTACAAAACAGAAGAAACAAGTGGAGTAGCCATCACAACGTTGAAGATATTTTAACCAATCATGTAATTATCTTAATTAAGAAGGAATCTTTCTCTTTATATATATATATATATATATATATAATATTTTTATTTTACTTTTTTATGTACCTAAAAGTTCTTCAAGACTGTTAGGAGCTAGCTTTTGTACTTGTTGAGTTACTGTTAGCACATTGCCATCTGTCAAGACAAATCGATTTTTTACTTCTTCTGCTTTTTCCTATTTTAATTTATATTTCTGAATTTGGATTAATACTATGTATATAATTAATACAGTATATATTATATATTGATAATATCAAAGATTAATCTATTGATTGATGCATATAATTTGAATTTTTAATCTATTATTATATAAAATATTAGTTATCGTTTTAATTATCTGATGATTGAATATTGCATATCATAGCATGTACATGTAATTAGTATATTATAAGCATCTTGATGCATCCATGAAACATGATGTAGCCTAGTAATCAATAAAGTGGTTGGGGTTATGAGGTATCACGAGAAATTTGCGATAGAGACAAAAAATACTAAGTAGGTGATTATTTTCATCTTTCCTATCCTTGTTGGGCGATACTATCTGAGTACTCATTGCTAGTGGAAGGTGAGGTATCTCGTAGAATCAGTTGAGGTAAAATTACAAGTGACCTGATTATGAATTTTTTATGCAACAACAATTTCATCACATTATTATGTACTCAAAAACCCTCAATTAAGCATATGTCTAATGGCTATAGGAGTCCATTAATTAATTATAAAAATAATTTATGCATTAGCTCCACTTACTTGAAATAATGGATAATTTGCAAATATAATAATGAAGAGAGCTCGTTCTAGCGGCTATTTCAAAGTCCAAATAATATTATATCTTTCAGTTACGTTATTCTCAGATAAAATATTTTTGCTTTTACAAAGAAAAACAAAGGTTGACTACTAAATAATGAGTAATGACTGCCAATATAAATTCCTTTTCATTTTTCAGAAATTTCGTCAATATTGTACGACCCATGAAAATGAGATAAACATTGACTATATATGTTTGTTTAATTCATAATGCTCTTCTGTCTCAAATTATTTATCGTAAATTTTTAAAAATTACCGTCTTAAATTATCTATATTTTCAGAAGTTCGAAACACAATAGATTGTTTTTTTCATTTTATCCTTAGTAGTTAATAGTTAATAACAATTATTTTTGAAGACTACAAACACCTTAATAGAGTAATATTTAATAAAGAAAAATTTCATCTTAAAAAAAAATAAAATAATCAAGATTCTCCAGATTGATAAAAAAAAATCATAAAAGAAAAATACGACAAATAATAATCCGTCTGACCAAGGATTAGGTTCATTCCCCATTACGTTTTTTCTGTCATATTCAAGAAAAAGACGGTAACCCACTAAACATAAAGTGATTAAAAATTAATCTGATTTTCATAGCTTAAACAGAGTTTATTACTCTAGTTTATTTTTTTAATAGTGCAAAATGGAAGCACGTGTGATAATATCAAAGAAGCCTCCAAACTAGAAGCTGACAAAGAATCCACATAAACCATTTTTTCAACTTTAATACTGTAATCACTTGTCCAAATATGAACCAAAAAAAAAATAGGTTATATACTTCCACAATATAGATTATTTATATTATTAAATTTTATTTTCATATCTTATGACAAATTACTACTCTATATTTCAAGCTAGTTACAAAGATTAATATGTTTGTTATAAATAAGTTTAACCTGATGACATAAACAAGTATGAGAAGTATTTGAAAATATTTTTAAATTTGGCACAAAATATTAGTTTCATTCCTGAATTGTTAATAACCTTAAAAATACTTATTTACTTAACTAACTGAACTTAAATATGCACAATCTTGCAACATGAGTGAAATATATTCCTCGCAAAATTTAGGGTGTTATCAACACTTCTCTCGCCCTTTTATTAAGGGTTCCATGTTATTACAAGAGTTTGAGATCACTTGCTATGACATGTGGCAGATCGCCAGTATCAGAAGTGTATCTAAGTTTAGTTAGTCAAGGAGATAAGTGTTTTAAGGCTGTCATTAATTCGAAGATAAAATTAATAATTTGCATCAAATTTAGAGACGTTTTCAATACTCTCTCAACATCTATATATTAACTTTTTTTACTTTTTCTTTTTACAACTTTGACTCAAATAATGAAATAATGAACTTTCTACAAGCCCTCCCCATTAACTCAAACTTTTAGCTAGGAAGCTTCCCTCTCAATAAATAGATCAATTTGATCCTAATTTTATCAGACAAAACCAAATAGCAAAATTTAGACTTTTTTTTTTTTTTACTTTTTTTGTTTCTGATAATATACTTTAATATTTTTGGCTGTCTGTAGCCGTCATTGTGCGTGAACAAATTGTTTTTTTAATAGTAAGGACATGTCTTAATATGACTGAATTCAATGAATTAATATACAGCAACCATTGCTAGCTATACATTATTTCACCTACTATTATATGGAGAATATTTGAAAAATCTCACAAACATTACAATTTAGGAATATTCTTCTAATACTAAAGTCTAAAAGTCACATCAATTTTTCCTTAAGGTGTTCGACAGATTATCCTTCACCATACCTAACTAAGCTCATATACAATCGATTATATTTTCATTCAACTTGGGTCATCGAAAGGATCTTAAAGATCCATCAAAATATGGTCTTTTAGAAAACGTTTTTAAGAAGAATTTGAATAGACGATCGAGTAAGTAATTTAACTTTTAGAGTTTCACATGTTTCACAATTTAAAATTTGGAATTCATAGTGATGTAGATTGAGATATTTTTCAAGATGAATTAAAGGTCAAAATGTTGTTTTGTGTTCAAAGAAAATGAACGGACGCAGAAAATTTAGAAAAAAAATTAGCAACATGTGTATACACGTGACAAACTTGACAAGTTGATTGTACGGTCAGTCAATTCAATTTGTCGACAAAAGTTACATAAAAATTTAATTTGATTTAATATTATTACATAAGTTCAATCAATGTCAACCCAATTTTCACTTCTAAATCCTAGCAAAGATGACGTATCGGATTTAATCGGAATTTCAAGGACGTAAAACAATAGTACAAAATAATTTTTGTGGTGTTTAATATGCACATGGACTGATGAGGCAAAAGTAGGTTAAAGAAAATTGGTGAATATATAGACTGCAAAATCAGGATAATTTTATTCAGCTACATGTTATAGGTGTGGCTTGATGGGGAACATGTGGGGCTAATTAGACAATATTAAAACCCAAATTCACTCAATTAATCATGCTAAATGGACCCAATAATTCTATGTGAGTATGTGGGGAAATTCTACACTTCATTTCCATGTGGGCATGGTATGGACCTTTGTTTAATTTTAACATGGGGCTAAGACCAAGAAGCAATCACTTGGAGCATTTCTTTAGATTTAGGATATAGTTTGTTTTAGTATTGTACTTGGTTTCTGGACTTAATAATGCATGATTAAATAAACACGAGTCCGGAGCCTAAAGGGCAAAAAAAATTGTCAAAAATTCTAAAAGGGCACATCACTTTTTATTCTAGCCAAAAGGGCAAAATCGCTGCGTCAGCAGCGATTTTCCTCTGACAAAATGACGAAATAGCAGTGATTTCGTGTAAAAAAAAAAATAAAAAAATATTTTTTATTAAAAATCGCTGCCACAGCAGCGATTTTGTTAAATTTTGTTTTTATTATTATTATTAAAAATCGCTGCCATTGTTAAAAAAAAAAAAATTTGTTGTGGCAGCGATTTTAAGTCAGAATTTTTTTTTCCCTTACACATCGCTGCAGGGGCAACGTTTTTCATGCCGAGTGCTATTATTTTCATGCCTATTATTACTTATTAATAATATAAAAATGATAAACAAGACGACAGTATACTCAATAAAATTGTTGAAACATGAGGAAAATTGAATTATATATCAT
>JAJOOH010023106.1:0-19022 GCA_029582605.1 Solanum gracilifrons
AACCACTCGGCGGTTCATCGAAGTTCCCCATCTCGCCTTTAATTTCATGCTAAATGTGTTGTTGGCTTCTGTAACTTTCGGCGAGAAGCCTGAGGCTACCGAAAGCACTCGGTGACTCACCGAAAGTCTTCTTGATCGCCATTTTTCTGCATCCCTGTAACTTTCGACGGGCAAACCATAGTTCACCGAAAGTAGTCGGCGAATCTCCAAAAGGGCCCTCCCATTGCCGATTTGCTGAGATTGTTGAGCCAATCCCTTTGGCGAGCCCGATCTAGCTCGCCAAAGAGATTCGGTGACTCGCCGATTGTATCGACGAGTCTGTCTGTAGCTGTTTTTCTATGCCTTGGCTAAGTTATTCCTAACTCTTTCTTAATATTTTGCAGGTATGGTGAGGACACACATAGACGAGCGACCCCGGAAAAGAGTACGCGGTATCACTCTAAATGAAGGAGGTTCAAATCATCCAAAGAAGGGAAGGCAAGAGCTCCCACCGGGAGACAAAGGCAAAATAAAAAAATGCACATCTGAGAGAGTGATTGTTAACACCCGGGTAGATTGTCTGAGCCTGAGGACGAGCAACCTTTGCTTTCCCGAAGGAATGAGCTCCGGGATAGATCTCACCCACCAGAGTTCCTCATGCTTCCACACTAGCAGAATCAGTGCCAACTCTGGCACCTCCTATGATTCCTGTGCCACCAGTTGTTCCTCCACCTAGACTCCTCAACATGTTGAAAGGAGATGGTTTGCGAGCCATCCTCGATGAGAAGCTGCTCTCTACAGAGGGTCTGGAGGGCAGGTACTCCAGTGTAGTAAAGTTATTACAGTGGCACCAGTTTCAAATTTTCACCAGGCCTTGAGGCCCCTATATTCCTTCATGGGTCTATGAATTTTATGATGTATATGCTCCCTTGGTGCCAAAGAGTAAGAAATAGGCTGGCGAGTTTAGACCGGTTAAGTCGGTCATGGTGCGAGGTGTGGAAGTAGGGTGCAACAACGATATCATAAATGTTGTTCTTGAGAGGGCCACAGGGTTCGAGCATGATTATGAGGGCTTGGTGATAGCCTAGTCCCTAGATGAATTGAAGGGGTGGCTTGCCCCTCTTCTCTCTAATATTACTATGAGGTGGATGGATGCGGGAGTACAGATCGAGAATTTTTTTTTGAATGTAGCTCCCTGTATTGGTTCGGATTCATCAGCAGCTCCATCATGCCTTCACAGAATGAATCCATCCTCTGGTATGCGAAAGAAACTTGTCTAGGGTCTATCTTATCGAAGAGGCGGCTCAACTTGGGCCTTATCATAGAGTAGGAGATGGCCATGAGAGCCAAGTAGAGGCATACCTCTTTGCCCTTTCCGATACTGATCACAGAGCTGTGCCGGCATGCTGGAGTGCCACGGGATGTTGTTAGACACCTCGATATTACCCTATCCTCCTCCACTGACATCCGGTGCATTGAGGCCGAGTATACTAGAGAGGAGGCTGACAGGAAGAGGGCAGCTCCGGTGGACACATTTTTGGCTACCGGGCCTTCAAGTACTTCTGCCCCTTCTACTTCTTCACTCGCCTCCACCTCATCCCAGCCAGCCAAGATTACTCAGGCGATGTTCCTGAAAATGGGGCATCTGGCCTATTCAGCTGACGTGAGGGTGACTCGATTAGAGAGATCCATCCCAGGGATGATTGAGAGTGCTATTTTGGCTGCACTGACTCCCTCCGGGCTTCTGTTGATGATCTGGCTACTAGAGTCACAACTTGTGAGAGTAGGCAGGGGGATGCCTCCGAGATGACGACTTTGAAAGCCGAGGTAACAAATTTGAGAAAGGACGGAGACTATCTAAAGTCTACTGACTTCACTTCTTTGTTGGAGGCTGCAGATGATTTAGATGTTCCTGAGACTTCCGGGATTCCTCCGGCTACCACTGGGGACGTACAAAGGGATGATACAACAATTGATGAGTCAAATGCAGAGACCGACGAGGAGCAGATAGAGATAAGGGAGTAGAACATTTATGGAGACCTGCCAGATCTGGAGGAGACTATTGTACAGTCAGTGATCCAAACATCACTGACTGAGACTTCTATGGCAGCTCCTAGTGGGTCTGGTACTGCTGTTCCCGAGACCAGACAGATGGAGCGCTGCGTAGACATGATCCCCTCTTTACCTCCCTCTCTGTCTTACAACTCATCCATCTTTTGTGACTCCATTTTGTTTATATATTTGGGTTGAAATCTATAATTGTGTTGATATTGCATCTTATGAATGTTTGAGCTTGGAGCTTCGCGTTTTTAAATTGTGCATGATTTTTACCCTTCTGAATTTTTTTGCCACCTCTTGTATGTGTTGAATGTGGTTGTTCTCTTGCAAATTTGAATACCAATTTTGATCAGTACTGCTGACTCAAATAGTGCTCATAATCGAACATAAATGAATGCACGGCTACGACGAGGCCAATTGAAGTTGCATAGACAATATGTGAACTATTTATATCTCATTGTGACTAGCCAAGTATCGAATTGTGATGAACATTGTGCACTAGCGAAAGTGTGAAGTCTTGTTTGACATTGGTGTCAATGCCTTGTGTGATTAGCTTACCATGAACCATGTGTGATGACACCTAGAATTTTCCCCGTTGGTTCGGTTGACTATGTGATTCAATTTCTTGAGATGATCTTAGGCAACTTTAAAGAGTGTGAACCAATTTGACATTATACCTCTTTTGTGGCCTACCTTGTGAGTGTGTGAACCTCTTTTGAGCACCCTTTGAACCTTAACCCTTTCTTGGAAGAAATTTGATAACATTGCTACCTTTTATTAACCCATTACCCATAATCCTCATGATCTGTGGTTTGTTTGAATAGCTAACTTAGGCCAAAAGCCTAAGTTGGGGGTGTAGTGGAAAGAGAAGGCAAATCAAGTAAATGCAAAGGAGTCCCTTATGTCTATGTTTTGAGAAAAATGGAACCCCTCCATATAAAAAGAAAGGAGAGAAAAAGAATAAGAGATTGAAAAACAAAAAGAAAGAAAAAGTCATGAAATAAAGTTGTGGAAATACAAAGAAAATGGGGTTTCCAAGGACTCATGGAAGATGAATAAGAGGTGACTTTTGATCTTGAATGAAATTGATAAAGAGAAGGAAAGAAGGTGTTGTTCACATCACATTTCATGAGGATTTTCAGCCTATAAACCTACATGACCATACCATTACACTCAGCCTCATTACAATCCATGACAAAGACCTTTTTGATCTTGAATGAGCTGAAGAAAAAGTCGATTGGAAAATAAGGACAAACCTATGGGTGAAGTCTTGCATTGTGTTTATCTTTGTGAGTGTGAGTGTTGATCTTGATTCTGAAACATTAAATAATTGAACCTTTGAGTGAATATGGAGTGTTTCATTTTGTGAGGGCATTTGAATACCTTTGTTGAGCTAGAACTTGCATTTGAAGCAAATATAGTGAGCTTGAGATTCTTTGATAATGGTGAGTCACAACTTGAAACTTTTCATGAGTAATTGAGACTTTTTGTGTGCATTCACGATTGAGTCTTATGTAGCACTGTTTGAGAATCTTTTTGGACTGCTGAACTTGAGTTTTACTTGAGGACAAGTAAAAGTTTAAGTTAGGGGTGCTGATGAGTCCACGATTTGGACTCTTTTAGGGCTTTATTTTGATAGATTTAGTGTCCTCAAATGTATATTTTGTCTCAATAACTGGTGAAAATCCTTGAGTTTCAGGTATTTGGAGTTAGAGACTAAGCATGGATACTATTAGGTAGAAAGGAACAAGACAGTTGAAAGGAACGGACAAAAGGCAGCATGAGGATCGCCTAAACCATTAGGTGAGTCATCAAATGGCTATGGTCTCACTTAATGCTCCAGTGTGCCAACCTCTGAAGGAGAAAATCAAGTCGGTGAGATCAAAGAGCAGTCAGCGAGTCGCCGTACGATTCCGCGATGCAGTATTCCATCGCCCAATGTTACAGAACTTGAAGTTGCTGAATGACAATGTAGAAAGGCGATGAACCAGACCAAAGGGCGGATCGCTGACTGAATCGGCGATCCCGACTAACTGCGCCGAGTGATCCTTCGCAGCACACTTTTTGACAATTATAAATACCTGTTTGAATTTTTAGTTTAGTATCAAATTTTACAATTCAGAAACCAATTTTTAGAATTACTCTGTTTTAGAACTTAGTTTTTGGAGACAATTTTCCTTAGCTTTGAAGAGTTGAAAATTTACATTTTCTAAGCAATTGGAAGTGGGTATTGAAGATTCTTCATCTTTGACGTGTGTAAAGACAATATTTATCATACCCATTTGATGAAAATACTTTTCGGTATCGATTTCTAGCTCTTTACTATGTCTAACTAAAACCCCAATTCTTGGGGTGTGATTTTGTGAATATGGGTTTAATTTACTGCTGGGTATTGCTAATTGATTGTTTATTTGCTGTTTAGAGGTGATTTCGTTCAGTAGTTGTGTTTGAATTTAATGGGGTTGTAGTTGCAAATACAATTTTATCTTCGTATTTTTGACTTGCTTGAGAGAGAAGTTTTAAAACCAGAACTACTAAATCGATATTCTGTGGTTATTGGGTTGTCGTGGGTTCTTCTCGAGAAAGTGAATCCTAAACCCTCTCCCACACATTGAGCTCGAGAGAGTGAATTGACTAAGGCGAATGTTGTACTTCATTTCCACGTATCGGTGTTCGAGATAAACCAATTTGATTCGGGGTAAATTGTTCGAGAGAAAATTTACCCCCATTAAAGTCTAGCCTAGTTACCGATTTGCAGCGAGTTACTATCAAGAGCATTTACCAGGTTGTGTATTTTATCCCATATTCCTATCACATCCCAAGAATCCCATCTTCATATTTGCATTTTCGTTTTAGTTGTCATTTTAGTTGATAATTGCTTACAAAACCCTTTTTGATAGTTGACACTTGTTTCACCCTTTAATTTATTATGTTTTCACTCGTAAATGTCTATAGCTATGATTAACTTGAACACATTTTTGCTTTTCTATTGATTCTTAATTACAAACCACTCTCTTGGGACTCGACCCCAACTCACTAGTTGGGTTATATTACTGTTGAACGACCATGGACATTTATTATTGGATGAAGCGCCCGGATACATTAAACCAATGGCCATGATGAAAATGAATGCAGGGTACTTCACCTGGAATTGAAATGGATTGTAGCTAATAAGGTGGATAAAGTAAAATAGAAAATGGGATAGGATAGTGAAACTGTTCCTATGGAGGTACAAAATAAGAATTTGGTCACTCATCAGAAGTAATGGAATCCAACAAATAGAGTTTTCTCTAACAAGAAAGACTTATTCTCAGTGATATAACAAGAACTTTGGAGAAAGGAATTACTACTAAGAAGGGATTTTCATCATTGAATGAGGAAGAACCCCAACAGGAGAATGTACATGTTAAGGATATGGATGCATCATATACTACAGTAGGAAACATAGAGATTAATAAAGCACCAGTAAAGCCACGTAGGGGGGGATAAGAAAATATTCAATCATGCTATCACAAGCACAAATACATTTCAACATGATGATATTATAAATAACACAACATCATTGATCAATCATCAAAGTAATAGAGGGCAAGACATCAAGCAAGGAGGAACTATGGAAGAACATATCAACAACAGTTCATCAAATAATGCCCGCCCTGATCAATGCCCTGATCAGTAGAGAGGAATACCTGCAGCAACAACAATCGCATGAATCAAATAAGGATTTGATTGATGCTCAGAGAACAAGTCAAGTACATAAATAATGACTAGTACAACTTCTGATGTGGAGTCTTGAAGTTTGGTGATCCGTGTTAATATGGATGAGACAATTGATATGGACAATACCAAATACATAGAACCTTGGAACATCTCACGATAATTTGAGCTTGGATCAATTTATAGGTACCCACCTATAAGGGAAGATAATTTATTAACACAAAGAGAAGCCCCTAGCACCTAACAAAGCACAAACTAGTCCTAGTCATATCGCTCAGATCGTCCTCCCATACTAATTAAAAGAGTGAGCGATCATCGTCAATAAAAATACCCAACTAAGAGTCGGGATAGAATCCCACAAGGAACAATGTAACGAAAACTAAAAAGATAAAGGCTGAGTAGATACTAGCTTGAACCTAGATATACAAGGTACACACATATCAAATAAAAGACAATTTTATAACTATACTTCTAATGGGGCCAAAGACGATATCAAGCAAGGGATGTATGTGATTTGGGAAAACCTGAGATTTAATTAACACTCAATGGTCCATTCCATTTCAATCACTAATGGCTAAACTAGGTCATCGTCAATTACGCTAATTATTTTTTGATCTCAAAACATTTTATTGTGATATCTCCTTTCGGTCTCAATCACACAATTAGAAAATAACCTACTACCTTAACTTAAAACCTCTTAGAAGGAAGCCTTGCACCCAACAATGAAACCCTAAACTTTCATCTTTCGATCTCAAATTCAAGATTCAAAGTCAAAATGCGATTATCATTCTAATTCTCCACGCCAATCAATCTCTTTCGAGCATCGACCGGAGATTGGAAGCAATGATTGAGCGTGCACCCTCAACCCATAAATTCAAACATGAAAACTGGATTGAACCCATTTCATAAAATCAAGAATGAAAAACAAGGCACTAGAAAAGCAATAGAGCAATTAATCAAATACCCAAATAGCTTTGTCTATTTCTAGAACAAAAGCCCCAATTTTATACAAATCAACACACCCACATTTCTAGAAATTAAGAACAAGGAAATGAACAAGAGGAAAAGATATTACTAAAAGAACACAATCTTCAAATCCACAACTGAAATGTGAGGAAACTTGCCTTCAATGTCTTAACCCGTAAATCAACAACACTAAGAGATCTACTTTTTAAATGCATTTTTCTCTCTCTTAACAATGTTCTCGCTCTAACAATTCTTGGATCCTTCAAAAGTTCCCAACTATAACCTTATTTTCTGAGTTTGGGTCTAAAGCTTGAGAATTTCCCATTTTTCCCTTGTCTGAGAAGGCGGGCTTCGTAAAAGTGGCAGGAGGTTCGCAACAACGAACTTTACAAAAGTGAATTGAACTTATTCTCTTAAGTGACCTCCACCCTTTTGGCCCAGTTCACAAAAGCGAACCCTGCGTACTCGATGTAGCGGATAGTTGGGTTTGTTGATTGGTTCGCTTAAGCAACGAATGCCTCGCAGGTGCGATATCTAGGGCTTGTTTTTCGTCTAGGTTTTCCTCTTATATAGATTTGATTCCACTTTTGATCAACATTTTATTTCTCAACATCAAAGCACCTGAAACAATATAATTCAAAGGATAATTAGCCTCTTTCTCTACTTTGAGTGCCACAAAAGCATAAGGAAGGAGCTCTAAATGAGGAAAAATTCACCACTCATCAACACCCCAAATTTAAAACTTTGGTTATCCTCAACCAACACAAAAATTTAAACATAAGAGGCCTTACATTTAAGCACAACACTGTAACACCTCGGATCTCAAAATGAAGAAAATCTCAGTTTTTAGAAAAATTGGTGCCAGTACTAACGGAACAACCCACGGACCATAAATAGAACCACGGACCGTAGATAGAACCATGGACCGTAGGTTGAGTTCCATCATTAAGGTCCAAATTTTAATGGTCTCTGATCCCACCCACGGTTGACCAGTACGGTCTGTGGTTCAACCTATAGACCATAGGCGAGGGTCAGCAGCCAATTGGAAGAAAATGGTTATTGGGTCAACTTCAAACGGTCATATATTTTAGCACAAAATGAATTAGATAGCCCATGATATATAAAATTAATGAAAATTGAATCCTCTTTCCAACTCCATCGAGTTTGCTAAAACCAAGCTCGGAGTAAAAAAATATGCTTGTTTTAGTGAAACCCTGTCGGGCAAGGCATGAACGACGACTCCTAATGACGGTTGGTAGTTCAACCGATGGCCCATCAGTCCTGTAGTAGATGACTCGTCAGTTTTAAGTCAGGGTCGTTTTGGTCCTTTTCCCTATGCATTAGACATTTAAACTACATCTTTTGATGCCTAAACTACGTCATTTTACTCAGTCTAAGCCTAATAACTTAGTCAGACATACCCGTAACCCTCATTCTAATAAAATCATCCAAACATGGAGCAAAAAGAAGAGGAAAAGTCTACCAAACCTCCAAAGAACAAGCAACATTGTTCTTCAAAGTTCTGCCCCGAAATCCAAAGGATTTCTCTGTAGATTTCGTCACTAAGTATGTGGGATTTCACTTGTGGGTTCCTTTCATCCAATAGGTCCCTAGAATTTAGTCAGTTCGTTGATTCTCCATATCTTGTTTAGACCTAGGGTTTCTAAAACAGTTATCTTTTGTAGTATCCTAAATCGAAATAGCCTGTTCTTGGAAAGTTTGCTTAATTCCTTGTATGAAACTCGAAACCCTTGTTGGTATAAATTCTCTTAGTTCGCGAATTATACTTGCTAGGTCAGTTGAACATATAATCATGCTCTAGATTTTGAATGTTACATTATCAGTATATTAATGTTGCATTTTCAGATTGCATGTTAGTATTTTGAGCTAATCAGTAATTCAACATTTCAGTTACATCGGTGTCATATACATATTCAATTAGGAGTAGACTTAGCACCTAGTTGGACTAGGGTTCAACGTACCCTCATAGTCCCATAACTACGTGCCCCTGTATGAGTATAAGTCCCCTTTATTGGGCATTATATTTAGTGATCACGCCAGTCATGCCTTTATACCCCTGGCAAGGTATATTGGGTCCTCTCATTGGGGGGCATACATCAGACTCCACTGTTAGCTCATGTCGTTTATGTCGATTAATAGTAGTTCCCATAGTTAGATTCCTAGTGCATTTGACCAGGTTTTTAGTATATACTTCAGTATTTAATTTAGCATGTCATGATCATGATTAGCACTTGGTTATTGCATTCAATTTAGCTTTCCAATTATGTTTCAATATTTACATTATTGCTCAGTTTATGTCATTGCTCAGTTATGCTTTATTCAGCTTATATATATTTGTTCAGCTTAGTATCTATATCTTGCATGCTCATTACATTCCAAGTACTGGCGCATACTCTGCGCTATATCTTTTCACGATGTAGGTTCAGGTACTCAGCATCCAGATCGCGCTTAGATCGATTCTCAGTCCGTATTCAGCAGCTTCAGTGGTGAGTCCTCATGCTTCAAGGATAGTAGACATGCTTTTCATTTTAGTCTTTTTATTCAAATTTCAGTTTTGTTAGAGTTAGCTGGGGGTGCATGTCCCAGCAACTCAACTCAGTTAGAGGCTTTTAAGACATAGTAGTAGAACCAACTTGAATTGTTAAGTTTATCTATTAAACTCTTGGTATGTTTTATACATTGAGACTAGTTGGGGGTTTCCCACTTTCAATTATCCATTAATTTTGCTTCCGCATAGTACATATCTTATTCAGTTATTCTCAGTATGCTTGATATATGCCAGACACAGGGTTAACTTGGGGTCACTCGTGATCCTAGGTCCCGTGTTACATCAAGAGGGTAGCCTCAGGGCGTGACAAACACTTTCTCATTTCTGCAAAGCATCAGGCTCATGGTTTTGGTTGGTACTAATAATTAGCAAGCACACAAGTGATTTTCATTTCAAACAACTCCCTAAAACTCAAAAAAAATGCCCAAAACTCAATGAGTTCCAAGAATGATGAAGCGACAACAAGAATCCTCAAGAAGTGATTCACAATTACTATTACTCTAACAACTTCCCTTGACTTAATTTTGGAATCTATTAACTTTACCAATCCATCCTAGCATTCATGCCTCACAAGAAAAGAATTGTCCCACAAACACATAAGTATTCACAACACAAGAGACAACATTACAAACACTCACACTAAATATGAATCATCTTATGCACACAAATGATACACCACATGCTTGCCCATATTTTCACCCAACATTGACTCAACTTCCTTCAGTTAGATATATCAAAGGACTTTGTTAATTACAAGGTTAAGATATCATTTAGGTACAAGTGATTACGTTCTCCTTCAACCCTACACCACAAGTTTTCAATCAACAACTTTCCCACTTTTCTTCACTTTTCAACTCAATGCACACTTCACATCATTTTCTTATTTTTCTTTTGAGATGCCCCACAGGCAACCATTTTCAATTTTTTTGGAGGATTAAAGTCTCACATTTACTCAACAACTTTCTTTCTTTCTTTCTTTTTTCACAACTTCTTCTTTATTTGAGACTTTTCCTCCATTCTCAAACTTTTTTTATCAAGCCCTCGTGTGGTAAGCATCCATCTATAATCTTCCCATAGCACCCCCAACTTAGTCTTTTAGTCTCAACTTTCACAATTCTCAAGTTCAAGGAGGGAAAGGGTTCAAAAGAAGGTTACTTTTCAGAAAGGTTCGAGACTTATTGTGTGGTTGCCAATAAAAATGATAAGGCTCAAAAGAGAAAACTAGGGATACATTTAGTTAAAAGGTGGGATCTTTAAGCTAAGTGGGCTTCAAGGACAATCAAAGAAAGCCTAAGATCATTTCTCGAACCAAACTCAATCAAGACCAACATTTTAAGACCAACTAGGCAAGTTCTAGTTAACACCAGTGAACACAAGACATTATTCACAAAGACTCAGCACACATGGCTTGCAGCTATTCAAGAAGACTTAATTTCACTTCCTAGTCAAGAACAAATAAGTCATTTTGCAATCACCACCTAGTAATTTGTAGTCACAAAAAGAGTCAACTCATTGTCACAAAATCATTCATTTTCACAATTTTTTTGGAGGGGTGCTCATTTCATACTTACAAGGCTTTACTAAAACCATTAGTACCAAACAAGTCACAACCTCATATCAAAGCATCACCAAGCCAACAAAACTCAACAAAATGATGAATTGCCCTTAAGAATGATGTCATCCGATCTATCATTAGGAAAATTTAGGCCTTTTCATTGAGCTTTTGCAATGGTTCCCAAACTCACAATATACAGGTACTTAGACTTCCCCTGCTTTAAGTCATCAAGAGAAAAACACAATCAACACACTTTATTACTACAAAATATAAACTAACATAAGATACTAATATTATAAAACCAAAGAATAACAAAAATATCCAATCTGTATAATAATCTAAAAACAAAAACAAATAAACAACAATCCAACATGCAAATCAAAACAAGATAAAACAACCCAAAGGGAAGCACCCCCAACTAAAGATGAAGCTGTGTCCTCACAACACAATTGTATTACTCAAAAGGAGAATACGAAGGGCTCTGTGATTTACCTCAATAATTTCCACCAATCTCGGTGGCCTCACTATCCACATCTCCACTATCATCGCTCGATGTAGTAGGCTCATCTACATCCTCGTCTTGCCTAGAAGTCGGGAGTGACTCATTTGCCTTTAAAACCTTCCACATGCCTTTTACTCCTTTCCACATTCGAGTGAAGAACTTGTCTCGACTCTTCTCCCGTTTCTTCATTTTACCATGTGAGATGCTTAACTCACCATGTGACTAGGCTAAGCTAGCATAAGCCTTCTCCAAGTTTGCAAGTTGAGCTTTTTTTCTTCCTTTGCTCAATCAAGTAGACATCAAACTCACTTTGAGGAACATAAGATCTAGGACCCATAGACGATTCACTCGGCCCTTGGAGTAGCTTTGCCACTAACTCTTTTACAACCTGCAACTCACTTGCCAAAGACTCAAGAGGGCCCACAATTGGAGGTATAAGTGAATCATTCTGCACGTGCATAAACTTACCTGATTCAATCTTACTTTTCTTGATTTTCACTATCGACCCCTCACCATGCATCTTAAGTTGGAAGATAAGATTTTTGGGCTCTATCCAAGTGTCACCCGGAAGTACCTCTACCTCAACCCGTTTGCAAAGCTCTGTGATCAGAGATGGAAAAACAAAAGATAGGCTATCATGTATTTTGAACTCCCTGAACTCATTCACAATCAAATGAACGATATTCAGTAGAACATCATCAAGCACACAAGATACTAGTTGAGCTTATAACACTAGAATGTTGCTAATGTTCCCACTTGAGGAAATACAACTCCATACAATAGACATCCATGTCCTTGCCTCGGCGGTCAAGTCTGAGCATAGAATTTTGGCCATTTTGATGTCTCTTGGAACAGTATTTTCTGGCATAGCTTTGAAGATGTCCAAGCACCCGACTCACAATCCTTATCTTTGAAGGCCTTGATATCAGGGTTGAGTAGCCCATATACCCGATTGATTTCTTTCGGCCCATAATTGACAACCTTGCCTTGGATTGTGATCAATCTTGATGCCATGTCGGTCTCCATAAGGTTGGCATACAACTCCCGCACCCATTGCTCATTTACCTTGCATGGTTTAGTTGCAAAGCATATCCAACCTGATGCCAAAAACCTTAGATGGAAAACCGGAAGTGTTTCCTCAACTTTTTCAAGTGATATGCCTCTCTCCCGAAGTAGCTTTTTTTTCACCAAATCAACATAATACATCTCTTGTGCTAGAGAGAGACAAATCAATATTGGTCATAGTCGACCACCAATTCCTCCTCAAAACTAAGTTTGTGTGCGATTATTGACTTGGGAGAATCTGCAAATCACAATAGCATATTAGTGAGTGAATTATATGGTAAAAAATGCTATTCCATTAGTGAAGTTAAAGAAAACGATAGGAACTCAATTTGGAACCAAAAAAAAAACATTATGAAAAATTCACACTAGCAAGAAACTGACTGAGAAATCACAAAAGAGATGCTTAGTTTGCTTAAGCAAACATCACCGAAGCGATTAGAAGGCCGCTTAAGCGGAAATTGCAAAAGTGAAGGGCTTCGCATAAACAAACATCGCTTAAGCAATGGCATGTTCGCAAAATGGAACAGTCGCCCCCTTCAACATGACCAACCAACTTTGATTTTGATTTTTAGCATGGGATTTGAACCGACATCTGTGTAAAATTAACAATAAGCAAATAATAACCAATAAACTCAATCATTTCGGCAAAAAATGTTTTGAAAATTATTTTGGAGTTCTTTTGGGCATTTTATCAAACACATGGTGTCAAAACTAATTTCAACAATTAGATAATTAAATGGGTACTCAACAGTTCCCCAAATATTTCTAATCAGACCACACACATGCATTTAATAATTTAGACAAAGAATTTAGCCAGCACAATCACAATTTTATCTCCCAAGTTAGAGAACTTACTACCCACTAACTACCCCCAACTTTTAATAAAGCAATAAAAAATAAAAATGATTATTACCACTTCAAGAGAATAAGAATGAAGGAAATATATCGGATTCTTATTGCACAATGAAGACCAATAGATTGGAATCAGTTTTGGACAAGTGAAAAGGAAGAACTAGAAGTGGACCTTTTAATTTGTTCGTTTGGCTCCTTTAAAATGCCTTTTGAAATACCTTACCTTTGCTTAAGTGACATTGGTCACTTTTGCGACTGTTGCTGAAAGTTCGGGGTTCTCTTAAGCGAGTGCTCCTCTGCTTAAGCGATGTTCGCTTTTGCGAGAAGGAGCCGCTTTTGCGAACTGCACTTCAGCGAAATCTTGTTCACTTTTGTGGCTCATGAATTCTTTTTGTCACTATCTAATAAGGAAACTCAGGGTCCATTAGGATATTTACCTAGTCTCATTAGGTAAGCCTGGGCACCCAAAATGCCTCCAAAGTCATTTTACAATGGGGTTTTGACCCCGAACTTCATTTCCTTCAAGATTCACACCTCCAAACCTGTTCAAATAAATTCCAAAACTCCAAAATCATGAGGATTAATCAGAAATACAAAATCTAGAAAAAATAATTAAAAACCCAATATTAAACCAAGCTAGATACCAATGAGGTGCCTCCCATCAAGCGCATAATGTAACGTCGCGGCGCGATGCCAAGTACATCACCCTTTGTGTTTCATCTTCGAGGCAATGAGTTGTCTCCCTAACTTGAGATCAATTTTAGTCTGAAGAGCATGGGGACTGCAAGAGAGAATCAAGCGTTTCATCCGATCTCTCCACTTTGAAGATTTGAATCTTTTACCCATCTTCGAATCATGCTTTCGTATTAGATCATTGGGTAAGAGTGAAAGAGTCACTAGGCCACGTGAGCATTGAACTTTGTAATTCTTGGCCTTCAAGTGAGTGACACTCACATCTTCACATGAACTAAAGTTGCCAAATATGATCTTTTTTACTTTTTCTTGCAACTCTAGTATCATTCTACTTATTTCGGCTTCTCTGATTGTTATTGCTTTGGGTTGGTTTCACAAGCTCAAGATATCTTCTATATCCACCTTTACCTCTTCGCTTGGCTCAGTTTCAAACCGTTCAACTTTGAACATGAATTGACTCACCTTATCATACCAAGCAAGGTGCAAGTCGTGAGACTCTTCTTCTCTCTTTTTGACCATTGGATAATAAGCATTTACCACCCTCATCGTTGATCTCACTCGAAACCTAAGGTTATTAAACCTCATCCTAAATGAGAACATGCCACATCACCAAGCTAGTGAAACTTCTTTAAGACTTTTCAATACATCGAAGGATTAGTGTAGGACTTTCTCACCTCAAATGAGCTTGGCATGCATGACCCCACCATGAAATGGGTTGGTAGAGGGCAACTCATCCCCAAAGAAGCAATGATCGCAAAAATCCATAGAAACAAAACAAAAGAACATAAAGACAACTATTCACAATCTAGATAGAAACAAGTAAACTAGAAATCCTAATTCAATTCAATACGCCTAATTGTTCCCCGACAGCGATTCCATTTTTGATAACACTCAAATATCCCTCTAAAACTAATTAAAAGTATGAGTGGTCGTCGTCAATAAATATATCTAACTAAGAGTCATGGTCGAATCCCACAAAGAATAATGTAATAACAATTGAAAATATAAAGGCTAACTAGATACTAGCTTGAACCTAGACATATAAGGTACACAAATATCAACTAGAAGGCAATTTTTATAACAACACTTCTAATGCGAAAAAGATGATATCAAGCAAGTGATGTATGAGAATTGGGAAAACTTGAGATTTAATCAACACTCAATGATCCATTGCAATTCAATTCACAATCATTCATTCACTAATGGGTAGGCTAGATCATCGTCAATTATGCTAATTATCTTTCAATCTCAAGGCTTTTTATTGTGGTATCTCCTTTCGGTCTCAATCACACAATTACAAAATAACCCACTACCTTTACTTATACCTCTATTATAAGGAAGGCTTGCACCCAACTATGAAACACTAAACTTTGATCTTTTGAACTGATATTCAAGATTCAAAGTCAAAATGTGATTATAATATAATTCTCTATGCCTATCAATCTCTTTCGAGCTTATCGGAGATTGAAATCTAGGATTGAGTGCGCACTGTCAATACATAAATTCAAACATAAAAGCTAGATTGAACCTATTTCATGAAATCAAGCATGGAAAACAAGGAACTGCAATAACAATAGATCAATTAATCAAACACCAAATAGTTTTGTCTATTTCTAGCAGAAAAGCCTCAATTTCATACAAATCATCACACCCACATTTCTAGCAATTAAGAACAAGGAAATGAAGAAAGAGTAAATGATACTACTAAAACAGAACACAATCTTCAAATTCACAATTGAAACGTGAGGCAACTTGCCTTCAATGTTTTAACCCCTAAATAAAGAACACTAAAAGATCTACTTTTTGAATGTGTTTTTTTTCTCTCTCTCTACAATGTTATATCTCTACCAATTCTTCCATCCTTCCAAATTGCTCAACTCTAACCCTATTTTTTGAATTTGGGTTCAAAGCTTGGGAATTTCCCATTTTTCCCCTATCTAAAAAGGCGAACTTTGCAAAAGCGCTAGGATGTTATGTGAGTATTTATGTAATGAATATGCTTATGACTTATGCTCTATCATTATCTTCAAAATGATGTTTTACACTAGTAAATGACATGCATTCAACTAACATGTCCTTTTAGCATGTTTTCAAGGATATTAGTGCATTTTTATACTAACATATATTTTCCTACATTTTTCCTAAGTGTAGGGTTTGGTTCTGAAGCAGGTAATCAATTGGTTCAAGCTTGGATTCGACTATTCTGCTTGCTTGTGGTGAGTTCTTATAATTTGAGGACGAGACATTTCACTTTGAGTTTCTAGTGGTGAAACGGTATGAAGAGAAATATTATAGGATTTGTAGCCAAATGTCCTAATTGTCAACAAGTTACGGTTGAGCACCAAAGGTCGGGATGCTTGTCAAAAAATATCCCTATTCTTACTTTGATGTGGGAAGATGTGAATATGGACTTTATTGTGGGTTTGCCTCGCACTTGAAGGCAACATGATTCTATTTGGGTCATTGTTGATATGATGACAAAATCAGCCCGCTTCATTCCCGTGAAAGCTTCTCATTCGGCTGAAGACTATGCTAAATTGTACATAAGAGAGATAGTGAAGTTACACGGGGTTCCTTTATCCATCATTTTGGATCGGGGTACTGAATTTACTTCACACTTTTGGAGGTCATTCCAAAAAAGGCGTGGTACTAAAGTTAAGCTTAACATGACTTTTCACCCTAAAAGGGATGGCCAATCGGAACACACCATTCAAACTTTAGAGGACATGTTGAGGGCATGTGTTATAGATTTCAAGGATAATTTGGACTACCATTTTCCATTAATAGAGTTTTCCTACAATAACAGTTACCACTCAAGTATCATTATGGCTCCTTTTGAAGCCTTGTATGGTAGGAGATGTAGGTTTCTGATTGGTTGGCTTGAGGTAGGTGATATTGCTATTATTGGTCCCGAATCGGTTTATGAAGATATTTAGAAAGTTTGGCTCATTAGAGAGAGGTTGAGAATGGCCTAAAGTCGGCAAAACTCTTATGTCGATGTGTGAAGAAGGGACCTAGAATTTGAGATTAATGATTGGGTAAATTTGAAAATCTCACCCATGAAGGGTATGATGCGGTTTGGCAAGAAAGGGAAACTTAGTTCCCGGTATGTATGCCCATATCAAATTTTGAAGTGTATTAGGAAAGTTGCGTATGAGTTGGATTTATCAAATAAGTAGGCCCCGATTCACCTGGTATTTCATGTTTCTATGTTTAAAATGTGTATTGGAGATCCGTTGTCCATTATTCCCCTAGAAGAGTTGGGAGTTGACGAACGTCTTTCATATGAAGAGGTTCCGGTAGAAATCCTTTACCGGCAAGTCAGGAGATTGAGAAACAAGGAAATAGCTTCCGTTAAGGTTTTATGGAGAAATCATTTAGTTGAGGGTGCTACTTGGGAGGCCAAGGCCGATATGAAGTCTTGATACCCTTATCTCTTTCCTTCTACTCCTATTCAAGCTTGAGGTAAGTAGTTCCTCTAAAATTTCCATGTTTTTGAGTTCATGTGTGAATTATGTGTTTTTCATGGTTTCCTTATGTTATGCATGTTCTTGATGAAATTCATATTTAGTTAGAAAAATGAGTTTTCATGATTTATGTTTCTCATGTTGTTGTGCATTTAGTATGAGTTGCTTATTTGACTTCATGAGATGAATTGATGAACATGCTTTAGTATACTTTTGAGAGTAATTGCATATTGGCTCCATTATGTTGTGTTGAGCATGATTTTTGATGGAGAAGGTAGTTCCTCCTATGAATATGAGAAATGTTGAGTTTCATGCATATTGGGTTGATAGATGTAATTCCTACTTCCTTGTAATGCCTTGATTATGTTTTGAAATGGAGTTGATGTTTCTTCATTTGAGTTGTGCATTATTTTGATGTTTCATGCATAATGGGTCTGTACTTCCATAAGGTGTCTAGATCGTCATTCGAGGATGAATTTTCCCAAGGGGGAGATATTGTAACACTTCGGAAACTAGTAGGCTAAACTAGAGCTAAACATGAGGTTAACGTCAAGAGTAAAGGGCAAGGGCCAAGGGAATTAGGTGAGGGCCATGGAAAGGGGGACAAGGCTTCCCAAAAGGTTGCTAACCACTACCCACCATTACTATAAGGGTCTTCATGACCCGTGGAGGGTGAGGCAGTAAGCCCACAAAACTGCCCCAAGGAAGGCCCCCTTTCACAAGCCACTTCACGACCCGTGGGAAGGCTCATCGGGTTGCCTCCACCTTGTGAGGGCTTGTGTCAAGTAGCATAGCTACTGGTCAAGGGACCATGGGCATCCACACGGGCCGTGGTGCCCTTGACGGCTTGTGAGGCTGGATTGTGGTACCTGGCAACTCACTTAAAGTGAGGCTTATTTTGGGGTTTTCACGTGTAAATCCAATTGAAAAGGAGTCGTTTTGGGTAAGTTTAGGGGTACTATATAAGTTATTTTAAAGCCAAATTCACCCATGTTAAGTCATAAATTCAAAACACCCAAATAATTTCCCAAAGTTCATCTCCTCTCCCAAAGTTTCTCTCTCTAGAACTCAAGGAAGAAGAAGAGGAAAGTTGAAACTAGGGCTTGAAGAATTGATATACCGTGATTTTACGGTATTTCTAATACATTTCACTTACAAGTTGTGTGTGTCTAGGGCCTTTTTGTATTGTTTTTTTATGTATTTATATCATGTTTTGCAGGAAAGGTGTTCAGGCGCGGAAGCTTAGAGACAGCTGAAGGAATTGCAGAGAAAGGGCATCCACGGAGGTGATCTACGGACCGTAGATCCATTCACGATCCGTAGGTTATGACCGTAGATCAGCAGGCATGGTATTGAGGACAAATCAGGGAAATCTGACCAAGTGTGGAACCACGGTGCCCATTGACGGTCCGTAGAATGATCTACAGACCATACTCTTGATCCGTAGAGTGATACTGCGAGGGTTCCAGTACCTGATTTTTGAAGATTCTAAGTGTGGAGCTACGGAGGGGATTGACGGACCGTAGATCGATCTACGGTCAGTACTGTTGGTCCGTCGTTTGCCTCAGAGAAGCTTATTTTTGGAAGCTGAAATATCTT
>JAJOOH010023107.1:0-25427 GCA_029582605.1 Solanum gracilifrons
TTTCTTTTTGAACTTTAAAAGACTCTTGGCCTATTAAATTTAGATCCACTCGGTGAACTACGACTAACGTCGCCGAAGGAGCTTAAGTTTGTCGATGAGGCTTGAACGAATACCAAACTTGAAGGTCAATTTAGCGGACTCGATGGAGTCCGCTTAATGCACTTCTGTGGATCGCCAATTATAGCTCAGATGACCAAACTTGACATTATATTTTTTCCAATTTTTCAGCCCAGAAGGCAGACATAAAGATGTCCGCACAATTCTTTCGGTTAATTACCGACTTGGCATTGGCATCGTCTAAATAACCTTTCTCACCTTTTTGACTTGTTTTCAACCTACACTCACAACACACGTTATTAAAAGTAATAAAATATAATAAAAATTAGATTACCTCCCAAGAGATACCTTATTTAATATCATGGCATGACACAATTCTTACTCAACAACCATCATTTTTGGGATTTTGGACGATGTCACTAGGTAAAGTTCCATTTTGCATTGGATTTAGATGAATGGAGAGTTGACACAACTGGGTTTCGAGCTGTTTAATTGACACCAAATAAGAGGTCATCGTTTGGTTCAAGGTGGAGAAGTCATTTTTCAAATCCTTTAACACCTTATTGAACCCTTCAACCTTGTTGAAGCTCCTTGTTATCATTTCTTCCATTCAGTTTCCTTCTGGCGCAGTTGGTTCTTTTGGTTTGGGACAATCATAAGGCGAAAAATACCTATCTTTTTCAGCTTTCATGTGACTCCAATTTCCACCTCGATCTCTCCAACACTCCAACCATTATCTCTATCTTTGTTCTAACCTTGGTTCCATCATGTTTAGGATAGTTAAGATGAGAACCCCCCCCCCCCCCCAATTGATTTCCCAAATAGTTTACTTCTCCATTGTCTAATACCTCAAACTTGGCATCCTCCAGGCACTTCTACCAATAACATTTATCGTTTTCAATCCACCTCCCATGACATGTTTTGATAGAAAATAAAGTTGGATTATCATTTTAGCCATGTTTTCATCGCACTCATGATCCTTCTCCATTTGCTCTTTGCTTGTTCCCTATTATTGAGGAAACACCTGATCCTCTGTAGTGTTGCATGCTCGGTTCACTTTTGTCATATCATCTCGCAAAAATATTGCTACATCAAACTGTTCTCGCATTAGCACTACTTGTATGAGTTGATCAAACAAGCCCTTGTTGACTGGATCAAGGCTACAATAAAAGTAAAGTAGCAGAAAAATTTCTGGAACACCATGTGTTAGACATTGTAGAAGTAATTTCTAGAACCGCAACCATGTCTCGGGTAGAAGCTCACCTCCAATCTTTTTGAAATTTTGGATGCTATCACAGAGTTTGACCATTTTTTAGGGAGGAAAGAATGCTTCATTCAACTCCTCCCAAGAAGTAATAAAATCATGTGGCAGCTCTGCCAACCATCTTATAGCTTTCCCCATCTTAGGGAACGAGAATAATCTCAATCTTATGGACTCTTGTGAGATGTTCTTGAACACGAACGGTCCACATATATCAGAATTTTTTGAAGGTGTTCATGAGGGTCCTCATAAGTGAATCCTCTGAACATTCCTCTCATTTGGAGTAGCTGTAACATTTTTCGAGTTACATGGAACAACCCTCCCGGCCATGGGTGGTAAACGGATAGCTCCATTGGATGCAATGACATTCATGTGCATGTTGTTTGCATCACCCATGTTATCCTTTTCCCGTAGTGACTATCATTGTCACTACCATTATCACTCATATTTCAAGTTGCAAATGAATAACACAATAATTTTAAGCAACAAACGACTACAATCCAATAAGTTTACAGCCTAATTTCACTAATTAAATTTTTAGCCACCATTCTCCGGCAGCGGCACTATTTTTTATAACACTCAAACTAATCTAAAAAATAGATTCAAAGAGTAAGCGATCATTGCCAATAAAATTACCCAACTAAGAGTTGGAGTCCCACAAGGAATGATATAATGATAAGAATTCAGCTAAGAAATTAAGAATGTGAACTTGTTCATTGTAGTAGGTTAGGAGAAATGGGTGGATTATTCCATCAAATTTACTAAAAGAGTTTGTATTTTCAAATGTAACAATTAAACTAAAACATCGTAAATTCAAGCAATTAACAAGCAATCAAGGGGTATGGGGATTGAATCGATGTAACATAGGGGTAATTGTGTTGCTCAATAGTACTAAACATTCATGGATAGGGTGGGTAATGTTCGACGACAATAATCTTCTTTTGAGCTCATAACATCAAGTCATGGAATCTCATTTCGGTCTCATCTATATGCATAACTAAACAACCCATTACCTTACTATATCTCTCTTTCACGCAGATTTCAGGGAAAAAATATTTGACCCATAATCTCTTTTTCAAGCAAACTATACACATCAAGCCTAAATTGCATGTATCAAACTAATTACCCACAACAATCAATCTCTTTCAAACATCAATCCGAGATTAAAAAAATAGGATTAAGTTTACAACCTTAACTCATTAGTGCACCCCTAAACTTAGGGTTTTTTCCACCATCACAAAAAATAAAGAAATTATACCTATCATGACAGTAGCCATGGGTGTGATGAAATTAAATACAAATAATATCAACATTTAATTTGATTTTAACTTCAAATTGTCAATTGCAAAAGTAAAATTGAAAACCCCAAAAAGTAGAGATGTTCTTCACAAAGTAAAAATATTCAGAACTCTAGAACTTATTTTTCTCTCTCTAGAACTCTCTAAACATTTTCTTTTTAGACTCTCCTTTGGGCTATTTATAGTTTCCCAAAATTTGTCCAAACTTTACTTCGTGCCAACTCGTTGACGTTAGTCAGGCTCGCCGAACATGATCAGTGGATCATCACCTATTCTTTAGCTCGCATTTCATTTGCTTTAGGCTTAAGGTGTTTGAACCTACGAGTTAGCCTTTTACATTCGGTGGATCACCTAATACCACCTTTGTTTGCCTTCTAAACCTTCACATTTCATCCAAGTCCTATTACTTTCGGCGATGGTCATCATGTTCACCCTTTATATTTGGAGAGTCGCCATTTAAATTTGAGTTTACCAACTTTCCTTAATTAATTCAAGTTATGAGCACAGTAACTTTGGGTGAGGTCATTCCAATTGGGCGATCCGCCATGTTGGTTTGGCGACATCCAATGTGGAGTTTACACTTCTTTCAATATCTTATTCCTTTATTCCAAGTTTTCATCCTTGCCTTGTGCTTTAGTATTCATAGCTACAAATCATCAAATTATAATATATTTAGGCATTGAGCATACTAATTGTTGAACTAAAAAGGCCTATAATTAGTTTAAATCTACCACACATCATCATCCAACTATCATCACGTGTTTGCCTATTCAGAGTATATAACACCGTCCCATGTGATGCATCTTGCGCCTTTGTCTTAGTAACATTAACTAGATGACACACCAAATGAGGATCACGGGGTGGACAAACATCATAGACCACCTCTTCAACCTCCAAAGCACGTAAGTGCCTACTTAACAAAATTTCCATCTCTTGTTACTCCTAAATTTCAACATATTTTGATGCAAATTTGCACCCACATATATTGGCAGCCATTTCATGAGTCTGTAGATGAGAACTACCCTTTTTCTAGTGAATTCGGATGTGTGCTTGCAAGGAAACATGGTACTAGACACAATTTTCAACCAAACACGTGCCTCTTGGTTATGTGGGCATAATGTAGAGTAGCATGTCTTTCTTGTATCTTTCGTTCTCTCTCACCTAGAAGTTGAGTTTACCCCAAAAAGAGTATGACGTATATCTCTATAAGAAGGTCACTCTTTCATAGCTTGTAATTCAGAGCGATCACAATCAGGGGTAACCAAAAAATTATTTAATGCTCTAACCAAAAACCGCACAAACCAACCGCTTATATCATCTCTATTACGATGCAAGATATATGTATTCCAATTAGCATAAATTTCACACACAACGTTCAATTTACACTCACCTTGGTCAATGAATATGTATTGGACCCCCAAGGCGTAAACTTTGGCATGAGTTCAGGGAAATACGGTTTGCAACCGCCCCTCATTGACATATTCATCGCCTAAGTATTTTGATTCTTGTTAGCAATTATACGATTCCTCCGTAATGTCTTTCACCAATTGTTTACCAAATTTTTGTAGTGGTAATCCAGTAGGCGCTTGACTAGATGTTCCGGTGAAGAACCCTTATGAGTCGGGGATTTCAACTAATTCAGGGCTTAATATTCAGGGATTTAGTGTCCTCAATGCTTATTTTATGCTCATAACTGATGTTAAAATATTAATATGCATCAATGAAGACAGAAGAGCAAGGCAAGGACATTATGAGGAAAAAATGAGCGTAAAAGCTGAAAAAGTTGAAGGAAAGAAAAATTGGTACTCGCCAAAGCCACTCAATGACTTGCCGAGTGGATCTTTAGCTCACCTAAAATTCTAGCATGCCATCCCTTGGACAATACCAACTTGGTGAGTAAAGGAATAGTTTGGCAACACGCCAAAGGGATCGGCGATGCCGACCCAACTCACCGAAGACTACAAAAACATTGGGTGAAAAGCCAAGCCAGGAGAAGCACTCGGCGCGTCGCCGATCAGGTCAGCAAGCTCGACTTAATTCGCCAAAAGTTATAGAACAAATTGGTCAAAAGACACACCAAAAAGGCGAGAAAGGGAGCACTCGATGCATCACCGATTAGTTCGGCATGCCCGACTTACTTCGCCGAGTTGACTCCGTGCTGAAATTCTCAGAACATATAAATGCAATTTTGAAAAGAAGAGAGGGGAGGTGGAAAAACTTCCCACATTGTTCACTTTTGTGTTTTTGATCTTTTACATTCCTGAACGTTGTTTTTACATTTTTGGAGCAAAGATTTAGAGATTGTGAGATTTTTAGCATAAATATGAGCATTTGGAGACTTGTGGATCATTTCCCAATCTGATGAAAAACTTCATTGGTAACTATTTCTTATTCTTTAATATGTTTGGCTAAATCCCCCATTCTTGGGCGTGTGATTATGTAGTCGAATGCATTACTTAGCCAATGGGTGTTGTTAGTTACTGATTTAATTGGTTTTTTTGAAGTGGGTTCAATTAATAGTTTGTCTTTTAATTGATGAAATGTAGTTGCAAATGCAATTCTAGCTTTGGACTCTATACTTGCTTGAGAAAGAAGTGTTAGCATCGAATTGTTAGTTGATTATTGTATCGATTGTGTTGTTACGGATCTAGCTAGAGAAAGTGGGTTTGAATACAATCTTACAAATCTAGCTTGAAAATGAAGATTTATTAAGGTAATGAGTTGTTAAATTGTGTTGTGCCAGTTGAAGTTCGAAAGAACTCACTTGATCCGTAATAGTTGATTGAGAAATGACAATTGCACCCAAAAACTAGCCTACCCACCAAGACTCAACAACTTTGAGTAACTAGTAATCACCCATTACGCGAAATTAGCATTCAATTTATCACACTCCCAAGAACCTTCTCTATTTTCTTAATTCCAATTTTTGGAGTCGTAAATTGGTTACCTGAATCCTCATTTTACATTAATTGTCAAAACCTAGTATTTTTTTTAATGTTTTGTAATTTCTGCCTCTACAAATGATTAGAACACCATTTTACTATCAAATTCTTTATTGTATCACTCCATGTGGGATTGACCCCAACTTTTAGTTGGGTTTATACTTATTTGTGACTGCCTACACTTAGAATTGGATGAAGTGTAGTTGAGCATTATCAAAAATGGCGCCGCTACCGGGGAGTGGTCTTTAGAATTATTTTATTGAAGTTTAGTCGTGAACTGATTTTGTTGTAGTTGAATTATCTTATTTGTGTTCTTTGTTGGCTGCTCCTAAATAGGTGAAGAAATGAGTGTAAATGGGAGTAGCGCAAGTCAACTGGGGAACAATGATGACATCGGGAACTTGCCTTATGTCAATGAGGTTCAGTTGGGAAGTACGGGTGCTATCTGATTGCCTCCAACTGTGGTCAATACGGTGTTCCACGTGACCAACACTATGTTGCAGCTGTTGCAAATGAAGGGTCTCTTTGGAGGACTTGCTCTGAGGGCCCTCATGACCACATCTGAAACTTTGTCGATGTGTGTGGGCCATTCTCTTTCAAGAACATCACTCAGGAGTCAGTCTGACTTTGTTTGTTTCCCTTTTCTCTAATAAGGGAGGGAACAGAGTGGTTAGCCGATTTACCAAGGGAATCAAACACTTCTTGGGAGGAGCTCACTGAGGCATTTTATGTAAGGTTTTTCCCTCCTTAGATGATGGTTAAGTTGAGAGATAATATTCATAACTTCAAGCGAGTGGATGGCGAACCTGTTAAGGTTCCAAAAGTTGTTGATCAATGTCCAACTCACGAACTACCGGACAATGTGTTATTATAATATTTTTACCAAAGTCTCGACTTAGTCAACAAAGGTGTGGCAGACCAACTCATATGAGGAGAAATCATGCAACAACCGTTTGACATAGCATCTACCCTTCTTGATGAGATGACAAAAATCAATCACGTTTGGTATACTAGAGAAGATCAGGTGTCTCCATTAAAATTTTGGATGACAAAGGAACTATTGGAAAAGAACCAAGAGCGAGATGAAAACATGGCCAAGATGATGACCCAAATGGGCCTATTGACGAAACATGTCATGGGAAATGGTAGCAAATCAGGCAGGGGGTTCTTGTCCAAACTATCTAAGGCATGGTGGGAATAAAGGTTAGAACAGGGACCACAATGATGGTTTAAGAGACCGAGATAGGGAATGGCGTGATCGTGGTACAAATTGGAGGGAGCGGGATGGCGACAAAAAACGATGTGTGCCTCCCGATGAGTGTCAAAAGCCAAAAGAGCAAAGGGATGATCCTGAATTTTTTTGCACTAAAGATATGCTTGCTCGTATTCTCAACAAAGTGGAAGGATCGGACAAGGTGCTAAAGGAAATGAAAGATGACGTCTCTTCTCTGAACCAAATAGTTACTTCACACTGGGTGTCTATTAAGTAACTGGAAACAAAAATGGGTCAAATCTCAGCTCATTTGAATCCAAGGCTAAAAAGAGGTTTACCGAGTGATATCATGGTTAACCCAAAGAATGAAACTTAAAACTATGTCTTCATCGCCACGACGTTATATAAGGCGCTTCTTGGGAAGCAACCCAAGTTTTCAGTTTTGTTACTTGAATAGTAGTTGTTGGATGTGCAGGTTGAAAATATTCAACTTTTTGGAGAAATAGACAATTGGGCGAGCTGAAGACCCATTCGGTGAATCGCCAAATGGGTTGGCGAGCCCGATGTGGATATCATTTTTAACCAACCAAAAGGTTGTAGTTTTGGTAACTTTGGCGGGCAAAGTGACAATTGGCAAATCGCTGAATGGGTCGGCAACATAAGTAGACATCGCCGATCGAGGCGCGAACTGAAGAGTCAAAAATCTTCCAACCATTTTAAATTCAAACTCCTCTTTATTTTGCATTTTCGACTCTTGCACTCTTACACCTTCATATTTCTTGTTAATTTTTGTGTGGGTATTGTTGCATAGTTGGAAATTGTTGCATTATCCTTCGCCCACGTTGTGTATTTATCTGCTTCTGACGTTGGTGTCTTGAACTTGCTTTAATTTTGTGCCATATCCTAAGCATGTTCGTATAGTTCTTTGATATATTGTTTGCCCTCGTGTGATTAATTAATTAGTTAAACATTGATGGGTAAAACGAGCATATTAGATGTTTGGCCTGTTTAAATTTGAATTTCAGGTTTAAATTGTTTGATTGGCGGTTATGCATGTTGGGTTTGGTGTGGGTGAAGTCTAAGTAACCCAAATTGCACTGAACAACTTAACCCAATGATAGATCGGGTGACGTCGTTCTTAAGGGCGGGTAATGATATGGGCTAGACGTTAATTGTATAGAATAGGGTTTTAATTTGGTTATCGTAGACTGTGTTGAAAATTGGGGGTTGGGATAAAAATCTGGCACGAAAGGCTATTTGGTGAGCTTAGTTGAGCTAACCGACTGACTCGGTTGCTCGTAAACTATACCCTCACCTTTCCCTTTCGCCCTGAAAATAGTTGTTGGATTATGAAACATTCGGCGATATGCCTGTGCTCGCTGAGTTTACTCGGTGATTCACCGTACACCCTTGTAATCACCCTTTTTGCAACCCATATTGTTGGAAATCATATTGTGATATTCGGCGAGCTACCTTTTGCTCACCATATAAGTTCGGCGCTTTGCCGATTAAACCTAAACCTCACCGACTTGTGCTAACCTTTTTGCATTTTTGTTCTGTGATTTTTGGTGAGCCCTGCATGGATTAGCAAATGAACTCAGACTCGCCGAGTTGATCGGTGAGTTTTCCTACAATTTCTTAATTTTGATATTTCACTAACCCTTTGTAAGTGCATCTATTTGATTTGTGTTGTCTTGTAGATATGGCTAGACCCAAGGTCCCCGGGAAGAATCAACCACCTCAGAAGAAGGCAAAAGGGGTGATCATTGCCATTTAGGTTGCCCTTCCAAGATCTACGTGCGCCAAACTTCCTCCGACCGGGGCAAATGGTACATATAAAGAGAAGCGACCTGCAGAGCCGAGTTTGAGCAGTTCCATCTCCGATAGGATATGGGTATTGACTCTACCCCTCTCACCATATCTGAGTCAAACCATGAGGAAAACTCTAGGTCTAGATCGCTAGTCTACAAGTCCGATCCTACGGATGATCAACTCCTTAAGAAGAGACGGGCTGAACTGCACTCCAAAGCGCTACATTATCCGTCAAGACTCCTAGTACTCCTGACTCCTTCTCCACCTCCAGCACAGGTAGCTGAGAAGGCACCACAGGTGCCCCCGGTACAGGCACCTCCACCACATTCGATAAATAGATTAGAGGCTGCCGGGTTGAGAACAATTCTAGAAGAGAAGAGGTTGTCTACTAATGGGGTAGTGGACATGTATCCTGATCTGTGAGACACAATTCGCTTCCACAATTCGAGAGGTTTACACAGCCCCTGGGCCCTTATATACCTTATTTGGTCCGGGAGTTTTATGAGGGTTATAGGAAGCTAATCCCAAAAGGCAAGAAGAAGGCCAATTCTTTCGCACCTACTGATTCTGTTGAGGTGCAGGGTAAGACGGTGAATTGCAGCAACACGAAGATTAATAAAGTGTTGGGGTGCACTGTTCAGGTAGTCTATTTCTTGGTGGACAAGATTCAAAAGAAGACGCTCGATTATCTTAAGGGATTGTTTTCCCCCTTGATCTCTGGTGTCACGCCTCTGTGGACTGAGACAGTGGTTCATATTGAGAAGAAGGACCTGAATGTCGCTGCTAGATACTGGTTCGGGTTTATTAGCAATACACTCATGCCATCACATAATGAGTCCATCCTCCGGCACCCGAAGACACCCTTTTTGGGATTTATTATTGACCGAGATAGATTGAATCTATGGACTATTATTGAGTAGGAGATGGCCATGAGAGCCAAGCAGAGCCAACCATCGCTACCATTCCTGGTACTTATCACGGAGTTGTGCAGACGAACTAGAGTGCCCTTTGTGGCAAAGACAGATGTGGAAGTGGCTCCCACTTCCGATACTGACATCCAGCAGATCAAGGCATAGTACTTGTCACGACCCAGGGATACCCCCTCGATGTAACATGACGTATAGAACCCCAAAGGACTCCATACAAGCCACTTAGCTTTCATAACATAAGACATAGAACAATAAGAGTAAACCAATAGTTCAAGTCTAAATCATTTTATATAATGAAAAAAGAAAGTCTAAACTCATGTATCAGCATAGCCATCTAATACAATCAAATGAAAGTGGGACTTGCCCATACATCATGATCAAAAACGAAATACAAGAAAGAAACTTAGAAGATAAAACTCCGTCCTCAAACCACAAGGACTCACCAAAGCTCGGGAATATCTCAAGTCAACCTCTACCCACGAAAACCTGAAACCTAATTGTTGGACCCTACATTTGGGAAAAATATAGGTAGGAGTATGCGTTAGTACAAAACAATGTTCCAAGTATGATAGCCATGCACAAAACATTTAAAACATGCTAAAAGGGACAATTCATTTCAAGACATGCAATTGACCAAACTAAACATGATATAAAGCTTTATAAAACTTGTCATAAAAATCAAGGTCAATGCAAGCTAACTTCATCTTTGAAACCTTTGAACTCATGTGAGATACTTCTTGAAGTAACCTTAGTTCTTTATTACTTATGGGGATATTATCTTTAACTGACATGAGACCATGTGAGCTATAATATGATCACCCGGTGTCTCCCACTTTGAAAAGGGTTGTTTTACTTGCCGAAGGTAGAACCATGAACATCTAGCTTAAGTGGATCCACTAGCTAATCAACCTATGTGGGCACATAGTTTATGGGATAAGAGGGTTGCTACTATAAATCCAACCTCTACTACGGGGGAGCTTCCATCTCATAAGATTACTTTGGACACCCAGCCTCTACAGCGGGAGAGATTCCATTTCACTATCAATATCCACTCGGTGCTAAGCATAAATTCCCATGGAATAGTAACTTCTTACTTGACTTCATTACTCATGAAAAGGTGTCCCTTGGACAACCAATCCAAGCTAGCTCATTAGGATAGCTCTTACTCTTGATTCATTTAGGTGAGAAAGCCTTTCAACCTAAGAATCCTTTCTATGTGAGAAAACCTTTCACATCATGCTAGTTATGTGTATATGAGAATGTCTTTTCAACAACACAACAACAACAACAACATCAACATCATTGGTACTTTACTCTCAAAGCACCCTTAATAGATTAGCATAAATCTCATAATCAATGCATAAGTCCATAATTTACCTCTTGAGGTCAAAACCCACTTTCAATCATAAATTATTAGAAAACATGGGTTGTATATGGATTTCATCATAAATACATGTAAAACTCGTAATACATGCTCAATTTCATAAAACCCTTGCTTTATACTCAAAATCCCTATTGATATGATTCATAACTTAAAAACATAGGGATTACATGGGTTCATGGGGGAATTCATCATAAAAGCATTGCAATTCATAAATTCATGCAGAGAAGATCATAATTAACTCATTCAAATCAACAATGAAAAGAACCCATGCTAATTGAAGAAAACCCTAATTAAATTGGGAAATTCTACCATATGAAATAGAGAGATTTAGGAACTCCATGGATGAAAAGAATCCATGGATTTTCTATCATACCTTAGCTCCAAATGCAAGCCTTCAATGGAGGAATTGAAACCTTAGCTTGAAAACCCTAGGTGATTCCTTCTTCTTCTTTTTCAAGTTCTAGAGAGAGAATATTTGAGAGGATTTGGGATTCTTTTCTGAATTTAGAAGAATGAAGTAAGTGGGGTGAATTTGGGGTTAAAAAGGTTTATATAGGGGTACTAAACATAGCCAAAACAACAAAGTATTGAAATTAATTAATTAGGAAAAGGCCCAACTAACCCTGAGAATCAACTGCAGCAGTCCACCGACGAATCCAGTCGATGGACTATGGTCTAACATATGGTCCATCCTCATAGACTGTGGATGGACTTCTAGGACTTGAATCTGGGGCCTCAAACTATGGACCCTAACCACAGACTGTGGTCTGACCTACGGTCCGTAGGTCAAGCCGTAGGACTTGGCCTTAACCACTTTGCCAAGGTGACCAACCCACAGACCTACCTATGGTCCATGATTCAACCACGAGCCGTGGTTAGCCTCCGTGGCTGGAACCTGCAATTCCCAAATTTGGTTTATTTTCCCTTTTTTAGATACGGGGTGTTACAGTACACTAGGGATGAGGCTAAGCGGATGAGGAGAACATCGGTGGACACATCCTCGGCTGCCGATTTAGATACTTTGGAAGCAAACACTACTCCTCATGCTACGGCCGGCGAACCATCAGGTACAACTAGCTCTTCTACCCTTACTACTTCTGCTGCTGCTCCTTCACCCCCAATAGCACAAACAGTGCTGTATAAGATGGGCCATCTAACCCATTCGGCTGATGTGTGCGCTTCTCGAGTTGAGGAGGTTGTCCCAGGGTTGATTGAGAGGGCCATTGATGCTGCCCTTGCCCCCATCTAAGCTAATTTATGAGAGCAACGAGAGTTGATTACTGCTCATGGCCTAGCTTTGGATTCCCTCACTGTGCGAGTTGAGGCATGTTAGGGAGGGCGACAATCAGAGGTTGTAACAACTTTGAAGGCCGATGTTGCAGGGTTGAGGCATGATGTGGATGAGCTCAAATCCATTGATTTATCTATGTTCTTCGGCACTGTGGACATTGCCGAGGTTCTGATTTTAGCGATACCAGGTACTTCTGAGATTCCTTCGGCTACTCTGATCGAAAATATTGTTGTACCTGCTGATGGTGATCCCGCGATGCTGTATTTTATGATGAGCTTGTGGACTTGGAGGAAGCGATGATGTAGATGGAAACGAAGGCTTAGGTTTAGTATACCTCGATGATTTGTTTCAGTGGAGTGCATCACACTCCTAGAGGAGAGCCGGGCACTGATGCCCCGATTGAGAGAGCTCCAGATGCATAACGTTCACCTCAGGCTTAGCCTGACAAGGGGATATTGACTCTCTTCCTATTTTATTTTTGAGACATTTACTTTATTTTACATTGAGGACACTATTTAGTTTTATTTAGCAGAGGGAGGGAATTTTCATACCTATCCCCTTGGTCTGTATTTATTTTGTTTTGGATGCTTGTTTTACTACTTTTCGCTTTTTCCATAACCTCTTGTTTATTATGGCAAAAATTGTGAATGTTGGTTTTTGATCCAAATTAATTTGTCTCCTGATTTCTTAATTTTTGAATGTTGTGATTTTTCTCTTACATATTTGAGTATCGGTTGCAATCAATACAGATGACTTTAATTGTGCTCTTGATTGAACGATATGTTTTTGCAAGTCCAATGAAGTAAATTTGAGTTGCATAAGTCATGTGTGAACTTTATGCATCTCATTGTGACTAGTTGATTGTTGAAGTGAGTCTTGTGATGATCGTTGCACGCGAGCTCAATTTATAGAGTTATGATCGATGATTGTGTTGAATAACTTGTGTGGTGAGATTTCCTTGAAATAAGTGCTTGGTGATAACTTCAACTTGCCTCGTTGGTCCAATTGACTAACATTGGCGAATGAAAGAAATGATGTTAGGCACAAATTTTTGAGAGTGAACCAAATTGCCAGTATACCTCTTTGTGACTACCCTGTGAGTATGTGAATCTAGCTTGGCATTATTTTAGCTTACCCTCTTTTTGGATGAAACATGAACCTATTTAGCCTCTTTCCTTCCCACCTAAAACCTTAATGAAGCCTTGGCCCGTTTGGATAGCCAACATAGGCTAAAATCATGAGTTGGGGAAGGGGGGAGGGGTGATTTCACACTACTTCCAGTTCAAGTGCCAACGATCGTAAGTAGTAATATAACCCAACAAGTGAGTTGGGGTCGAGTCCTAAGGGAGTGGTTCGTACTCGAGAATCAATAGAAAAGAATAAATATGCTCATGTCAATCATAGCTAAAAATATTTATGAATAAAAGCATAATTCAAGTTTGGGGTAACATAAGTGTCAAATATCAAAAAGGGGGTTTGTAGTAAACTAGCAACTAAAAACAACAAATAATATGAAAATACGAATACGGAGACGGAATTCTTTGGATGTGATAGGATTATGGGCTAAGGTAAACAACCGGGTAATTACAATTAATAGGAAACTGCTGAAAATAAGTGAATAAGCTAGACTTTAGTGGGGGTAAACTTTCTCTCGAACAATTTACCCCGAATCCAATTGGTTTCTCTCGAACACCAATAAGCCGCAATTAAGCACAACCTTCGCTTTAGTCCATTCACTCTCTTGAGTTGAATGTGTTGAAAAGGGTTTAGGGTTTACTCTCTCGAGTTGAACCCATGAAAACCCAATACCCACAGACCATCGATTCAACAATTTTGGTTTTAAAACCTCTCTCGAGCACGCCAAAAACACGAAGTTAGGATTGTATTTGCAAGTACAACCCATTAAATTCAACCACAATTACTGAATGAAATTACTTTTAAATAGCAAATAGACTATCAATTAGCAATACCCAGCAGTTAATCCAACCCATAATCACATAATTACACCCCAAGAATTGAGGTTTTAGCTAGACACAGTAAAAAGATAAAAATCGATACCAAAATGTGTTTCCATCAACTGGGTACAATTAATATTGTCTTTACAAACTGCTAAGGTGAAGAATCTTCAATACCCACTTCCAATTACTTAGAAATGGAAATCTTCAAATTTTCAAAGCTAAGGAAAAATGTCTCTCAAACTCAGTTCTAAGTTCTAAACTTCAGAAACTGAATAATAATATGATATCCTACAAAATCTGATATTAAGCTAAAAATTTAAACAAGTATTTATAGTTGTCAAAAAGTGTGTTGCGAAGGTTAAGTCGGCGCAGTTAGTCGGGATCACCGATCCACTCGGCGATCTGCCCTTTGGTCATTTTTATCGCCTTTTTGCTTTTGCCTTCAACATACTTGAGGTCCTGTAACTTTGGACAATAAGGCACTTTATCGCGGAACTCTTCAGTGACTCGCTAATTGCTCCTTTCTATCGCTGACTTGATTTTCTCCCTCTAGGCTTGGCACACTGGAACATTCGGTGAGACCAAGGCATTCGGCGACTCGCCCAATAGTGTAGGCGATCCCCAGGCCTTCTTTTCTTCGTTCTTTCAGCTGCCTTGTTTCTTTTTGCTCAATAGTGTCCATGCTTTGTCCGTAAATTTAAATACTTGATATTCAAGGATTTATATCAGTTATTGAGACAAAATATGCATTCAAGGACACTAAATCTATTAAAATAAAACCCTAAATGAGTCCAAATCGTGGACTCATCAACACCTCCAACTTAAACTTTTGCTTGCCCTTAAGTAGAACTCAAGTTGAGCAGTTCAAAAAGGATGTCTCAAACAGTGCCACACAAGACTCAATCATGAATGCACACAAAAAGACTTAACTTACTCATGCAAGGATCAAATGTGCACTCAAAGTTTCAAATTGTGACTCACAATTATCAAAGAATCTCAAGCTCACAATACTTGCTTCAAATGCAAGTTCAAGCTCAACAAAGGAAATCAAATGCCCTCCCAAAAAGAATGATTCCATATTCACACACAATGGTTCAACAATTTAAAGTTCCAGAATCAAATGCAACGCTCACACTCTCAAAGATGAACACAATGTATGATTTCACCCATAGGTTTACCCGTATTTTCCAACCAACATTTGTTTCAGCTCACTCAAGATAAAAAAGGTCTTGTCAAGGCTTGTAAGGGTGCTGAGTGCAAATGTATGAGCATTTAGGCTCAATGGCTATAGTCCTCATGAGATGTGGTGTGACCAACATTTCCTTTCCTTTTCTTCATCATTCTTCATTCGTACTCACAAGTCATCCCATTATTCTCTTTCCATGGATTGTTGGAAACCCCATTTCTTTTTGTATTTTCACAACTTTATTCCACAACTTTTTCATTCATTTTCTTTTTCATTCATTTTCTCCTTTTTTTGTATGGAGGGGTTCCATTTTTCTCAAAACATAGGTAAAAGTGGACTTTCCTGCACTTCTTGATTTACCTTCTCTTTTCACCACACCCCTAACTTAGGCTTTTGACCTAAGTTGGCTATTCAAACAAACCACAAATCATGAGGATTATGGGTATTGGATCAAGAAAAGGTCACAATGTCATCAAGTTTCTTCCAAGAAAAAGGTTAAGCCTCAAAGGGTGCTCAAAAGAAGTTCACACACTCATAAGGTAGGCCACAAAAGAGGTATAATGTCAAATTGTTTCACACTCTTTAAAGTTGCCTAAGATCATATCAAGAGATTGCATCACTTAGTCAATCGGACCAACGGGGCAAATTCTAGGTGTCATTAAACATGGTTCACGGTAAGCTCATCACACAAGGCATTGATACCAATGACAAGCATGACCCCACACTTTCGCTAGTGTGCAATGTTCATCACAAGAGACTCAATTTGATACTTGGCTAGCCACAACGAGATACAAAGAGTTCACATATTGTCTATGCAACTTCATTTGGATCTCATCGTAGCCGCACATTCATTTTTTTCGATTATGGGCACTATTCAAGTCATCGATATTGATCAAAATCGATACTCAAATTTGTAAAAGAACAGCCATATTCAACACAAACAAGAGGTGGCAATATTTTTCGGAATGGTGTCAAAAATCATTTACATTTAAAACAAGGAGCCACAAGCTCAACCATCCAAAAAAGTAGTGTGAAAACACAATTATGGCTCAATACACAATATATAAACAAAACATCAATATTCACAACAAGTCACACAAAAGGTGGGCCTCACCCCACCACAAATAAATGCATTTGTCCTCAAATGCAAACTAAATATCCAAAAGTCAAAATAAACTAAGACAGAGAGGGAGGTAAAGAAGGGATCCTCTCTACTCAGTCACTTTATCTATCAAGGCATCAGGGCCCGGAGCATCAATCTAGACTTGGGCATCAGTGCCTGGAGTAGTGCTTTGGTCTCGGGCCTCAGTACCCGGAGTCACCTCAGAAGGACCAGCTCCATTGGATCCACCCATAGATGCTTCTGTCAGTGATGTCTGGATCACCGACTGCACAATGGCCTCCTCAAGATCCGTCAAGTCTTCATATATGCTCTCTTCCCTGATCTCAATCAGCTCCTTATCGGTCTCGGCATCTGACTCATCAACTGCTGCCTCACCCCTATGCACATCTCTGGTGGTAGCCGGAGGCATCTCAGGAGCATCCAAATCGTCTGCAACCTCCAGTAATAAAGTGAAGTATACAGACTTTAGATAGTCTACATCCTTCCTCAAATAAGATACTTCAGGTTTCAAAGTAGTCTCCTCGAAGGTCTCCCCCTGCCTACTCTCACAAGCCTCAACTCTCGTGGTGAGAGTGTCAATAGAAATTTAAAGGGGAGTCAGTGAAGCCAAAATAACGGCATCAATCATCCAGGGAACAAATCTCTCTAGTCTGGTCGCCCTCAAGTCAGCTGAATGGGCCAGATTCTCCATCTTAAGGATCATCGCCAGAGTAATCTTGGGTGGCTGGGACAAGGTGGACGTACCCAGAAACTGTGAAGAAGTAGAAGGGACAGAAGTACTTGAAGGCTCGGAGGCCGGAGTAGGCGAAGATGCCTCTGCAAGTATCGAATCTATATCCACCTCTGGAGATGTGTCCACCGGACCTGGCCTCCTCCTATCAACCTCCTCTGTAGTAAACTCAGCCTCAATACGCCGAATGTTAGTGGAGGATGATGGGGTAACATTAAAATCTCTAGCATCATCCCGGGGTTCTCCAACACTTCGGCACAACTCCGTGATCAGGACTAGTAATGGTAAGGAGGTATGTCTCTACTTGGCCCTCATGGCGATCTCCTGCTCAATGATGAGTCCCAAGGCGATGTTCTTCCTAGAAATAATTGACCCAAGGCAGGCCGCCTGAAGATGACGGAGAACAAACTTATTCTAGGAAGGCATAATAAAGCTGCTGATGAATCCAAAAAAATAACGTGCAACTACACTCAAGTCCCTCTTCTCAATCGGGGTTCCTGCCTCTATCCACCTCGGGGTGGTGTCTGAAATGAGTGGCGCGAGCCAGCCCTTAAGCTCATCCAATGAAGATGTGGTAGTAGTCAGGTTGGGATACTCAAAGTCATATCCCCTGTAAATTATGGTGTTGAGGTACTCACTATTGCATTCAACTTCCTTACCCTGGACCACAATCGACTTTACCGGTCTGAACTCGCTGGCCTTCTTCTTACTTTTTCGAACTAGGTCACCATAAGCTGTATAGAACTCCCGGACCCATGAAAGAATATAGGGACCTCGGAGCCTGGTAAACTGCTCAAATCTTTGGAAATGGAAGGTGTCCCTCACATTTGAGTACTTGCCCTCCAGGCCTTCTGTCGAGAGCAACTTAACCTCGAGGATGGTTCACAAACCATCCCCTTTCAATCTGTTTAGAAGCTTGGGGGAGGGACTATTGCTGGCACAGGAGCCACATGAGGTGTCGGAGCTGGCACTAAGTCTGCTGGTGTAGGAGCTGGAGGGGATCTGACTGCGTCAGGGTGAGATCTAACTCAGATCTCATCCCTTTGGGACTGCAAAGGCTGGTCTTCCTCAGGCTCAGATAAAGTAGCCTGGGAACCCGTAGTCACCCTATAAGATATGGGCCTATTTCCCCTGTTCTAACTTGCCTTCCTCTTTTTAGAGGATTTGATCCCCATTCGTTGATTGTGATACCCCGTACTCTTTTTCGAGGTGACATGTCTATGTTGGTCCTGACCATGTCTGCAAAACATCGGGAAAAAGTTAGAAACATTTCAATCAAAGGTATAGAAAAATAATTGCAGACAAACTCGCCGAACCAATCGGCGAGTCGCCGAATCACTTTGGCGAGCTAGATCGGGCTAGCCAAAAGGATTGGCTAAACAATCTCAAACAAATTCGACAAGTCGGTGATGGGAAGGCCTTTCGGCAAATCGCCGAAATCATTTGGTGAGCAAGGATTAGCTTGCCAAAAGTTTACAGTGCACTTTAAGCTACAAGGGTGAAGACAAAGGGCAAACAAGAAGACTTTCACCGAGTCACCGAGTGCCATCGGTGACCTCAAGTTTCTCACCAAAAGTTACAAAACAAAACTACTCATTTAGCATGAAATTAAATGCAAGATAGGGACTTTCGGTGAACAGTCGAGTGGTTCGGTGAGCTCGACCCAGCTCGCCAAACGACTTAACGTTCCTTCTTTCAACCCAACTTCTCAAATTCGACCCCGTAACCCCCTAAAATAATATCAAGGCATTTCCAACTCAAATTAAAACAAGACCCATAACACCCATTACCCCGGGATACTCAGACCTCTTTGCCAAATTTTGCCAATTGATGACTTTTGCCCTGAAGAATGATGTCATCCGTTCTATCATTGGGCAAATTACATCTTTTGGCACAAATAAGGTCTACTCAGACTTCACCCCATCAAAATAAACAACATGCAAGCACAACCCCACAAAGAATTAGTTCATTCAAAAGCACAAAAATATGGGATTTCAACATTCAAAACATTACGAGCAAGATAATCAAATTAACACAGGCACCTATCAAAACAATTAAGATCAGAGAGGCCCACTACACATCATTAAGATAAGATCTTTGCAAATGAGTACAAAATTCTAAAAAAATATAAACTCGGTGTTTGGAAAACCAACCTTTGATGCCGATTAAATAAAGACTGAAGCGCTAGGCGGCAAAGTACTCCAAATCCGAGAACAAATTTACAACTAAAATACTAAGAAAGCACAAAATATAGAAAATAGAGTGCGGGTGTGAGTTTGGGAAGATAAAAAGTGAGGGAAAATGAAAGAGTTGGAAGTTTAAACCTTTGGCCTTTTAAAAACCGTCCAGTTCTTCCCGCCCTAGTGACTTAAGTTTTGCTCCCCGACCCACTTGGCGACACACCGAGTGTTCTCTTACCTCATCAATTTTTACAAACTCCCCTTTGTAGATGTCTTGAGTCAAACTGCGGAATAGGTCGGGCTCGCCGACCTCTTTGGCGATGCACCAACTGGATCATTTGCTCGTCAACCTGCACTTTTCAAACACTTTCCACACTTTAACCTGCACAATTCACACACCATTATTTACCATAACAAAAGTAAAGCAATAAAAGGGCCTTGTGTTACCTCCCAAGCAACACCTTAGTTAATAGCATGGCACGACGTTAGTCCCCAGTTAAGTTTCATTAGTAAGGTTTGCCTCATTTTCATAAGGAAACTCCCCTTTTGGTTCTGAGTAGAGGTCATTCAGCACTTGGTCCATTTGGGACCCTAGTAGCTGAATGAGCAAAGAATGTGAGGTCGTCATTTGGTTCAGCATCAAGTCATTTTCTCTTATCTCCTTTAACACTCTGTCGTGTTCTTCGACTTTGTGTAGAATGAGTAAGAGGACCTCTTCAATTTTCCCTCTCCCTTGCTTTTTCATCTTTCGACGCTCATGAGGGGGAATGTACATATCCATCTTTTTGGATAGTACCTCCAAGTACTTGACCTTTTGACCCAAGATATCCAGCTGACCCAACAATGTGGCCAATGTTGGTCCTTCTCCGTCTCCTTGTTGGTTTTGGCCACACAATCAAGGAGTTGGGTTGCGGTCTCATAGGAGTGTCGCATTAAGCAGCCCGAGGATAGTTTGTTAGCCATTATTCTATTTTCGGGGCTGAGACCCTGGTAGAAACATTCCAGAAGTAGTTTATCCGGAATCTCATGAGTTAGGCACTGCTGCAATAGGATTTTAAATCTTTACGACAACTCATACATTGACTCACCCTCTAATTTCTTGAAATTTAGGATGTTATCCCTAAACATCATCAATCTCGAAGGAGGGTGATCCATTAGGTTACTTTTTCTATCAAATATGCTTCGAGTCTCTGCTCAAAATAGCAACACACATATCAAAACTAAAAATTAAGTAAGTATCACTATAATTAACAAGAACAATATTCAACTTAACTAAAAATTCTCAAGTAACACCACTCCCCGAATGCGGCGTCATTTTGATTTCGTGAGTAGTAATATAGCCTAACTAGTGAGTTGGGGTCGAGTCCCAAGGGAGCGGTTTGTACTCAAGAATCAATAGAAAGGCATAAATATCCTCAAGTCAATCATAGTTAAAAATATTTACAAATAAAAGCATAATTCAAGTTTGGGGTGACATAAGTGTCAAATATAAAAAATGGGGTTTGTAGTCAACTAACAACTAAAAAGAGCAAATAATATGAAAATATGAATACGGAGATGAGATTCTTGGGATGTGATCGGATTATGGGCTAAGGTAAAAAATTGGGTAATTGCAATTAATAGTAAACTGCTGCAAAGTAGTGAATAAGCTAGACTTTAGTGGGGGTATACTTTTTCTTGAACAATTTACCCCGAATCAAATTGGTTTCTCTCGAACACCAATAAGCCGCAATGAAGCACAACCTTCGCTTTAGTGCATTCACTCTCTCGAGTTGAATATGTGGAAAAAGGTTTAGGGTTCACTCTCTCGAGTTGAATCAATGACAACCCAATACCCATAGACAATCGATTCAACAATTTTGGTTTTAAAATCTCTCTCTCGAACAAGCCAAAAACACGAATTTAGGATTGTATTTGCAACTACAACCCTTTAAATTCAACCACAATTACTGAAGGAAATCAGTTTTATATAGCAAATAGACTATCAATTAGCAATACCCAACAATTAATTCAACCCATAATCACACCCCAAGAATTGGGGTTTTAGCTAGACATAGTAAAAAGATAGAAATCGATGACAAAATGTATTTCCATCAACTGGGTACGATTAATATTGTCTTTACAAACGTCTAAGATGAAGAATCTTCAATACCTGCTTCCAATTTCTTAGATTTAGAAATCTTCATGTCTTCAAAGCTAAGGAAAAATGTCTCTCAAACTCAGTTCTAAGTTCTAAACTTCAAAAACTGAATAATAATATGATATCCTACAAAATCTGATACCTAGCTAAAAATTTAAACAAGTAATTATAGTTGTCAAAAAGTGTGCTGCGAAGGTTCAGTCGGCGCAGTTAGTCGGGATTGCCGATCCACTCGGTGATCCACCCTTTGGTCATTTGTATCACCTTTTTGCTTTTGACTTCAGCATCCTTGAGGTCCTCTAACTTTGGGCGATAAGGCACTGCATCGCTGAACTTTTCGGTGACTCGCCGACTGCTCTTTTCTATCGCTGACTTGATTTTCTCCTTCAGGGCTTGGCACACTGCAACATTAGGTGAGACCAAGGCCATTCGACAACTCGCCCAATGGTTTAGGTGATCCTCAGGCCTTCTTTTCTTTGTTCTATGAGACTAAATTATAGACTCATCAGGAGGTGGTGAAAATTAAGAAGAGAAGATGAGCAAGAACTATATGAAAATTCACCCTTGAAAAACTGGATCCCCTCCTTATAAAATAAAGAGAGAAAGAAAAGCAAAAAAGAAGAGATTGGAAAAAGAAGAAGTGCATGATGGAAAGAAAATGGGTGCCCAATGAGCCATACAAGAATCTTTGTCCTTGAAAGTTCTTAGGGTGGATTGTGAAAATAAAAAAGAATGGAAGAAAAGAAGAAGAAGTGAAATGCAAGCCATCATGAAGGTGGAAGTCACTAAGACAAAACAATCATACCTTTACCCTCAGCCTCGTTACAAGCCTTGAAAGACCTTGTTGATCTTGATTGAGCCGAATGACATGTTAATTGGAAAATACTGGCAAGCATATGGGTAGAATAATGCATATGTTTATCTTTGAGAGTATGAGAGTTGATTTTGATGAGCTTTGTGTTGGCATGAAGTCATTCTTGACGTGAGGGCATTCGAATATTCTTGTTGAGCTTGAATTTGTATTTGAAGCAAGCAGTGTGGGCTTGACTTCTATTTGATGATGACTAGTCACAATTCGAAACTTTTAGTGCACAATTGAACATTGCTTGTGAAGATTGAACCTCGTGTGCATTCATGTTGAGTCTCAAGTAGCACTATTTGTAGACATCTCTGTTGGATTAATCTTATGTTTTACTTAATGACAAGCAAAAATTTAAGTTTGGGGTGTTGATGAGTTAGGGGTTTTGACTCATTTAGGGCTTAATATCCAGGGATTTAGTTTCCTCAATACCTATTTTATGCTCATAACTGATGTTGAAATGTTAATATGCAGCAACAAAGACAAAAGAGCAAGGCAAGGACATTATGAGGCCAAAAGGAACAAAAAAGCTGAAAAACTTGATGGAAAGCAAAGCTAGTACTCGCCAAATCCACTTGGTGACTGGCCGAGTGGATCTTCAGCTCTCCTAAAATTCCAGCATGCCAGCCCTTGGACAATACCAACTTGGCGAGCAAAGGAGTAGTTCGGTGACACGCCAAAGGGATCGGGGATGCCGACCTAGCTTGCCGAAGACTACAAAAATATTTGGTGAAAAGCCACGCCAAGAAGGAGAGAAGAAGAACACTCGATGCATCGTCGATCAGGTCGGCGAGCCCAACTTACTTCGCCAAAAGTTACAGAACAGATTGGTGAAAGACATGCCAAAAATATGAGAAAGGGAGCAGTCGACGCATCGTCAATCAGGTCAGTGAGCCTGACTTACTTCACCAAGTTACTCCGTGTTGAAATTCTGAGAACATATAAATGCAATTTTGAAAAGAATAGAGGGGAGGTGGAAAAACATCCCACATTGTTCACTTATGGGTTTTTGATCTTTTACATTCCAGAACATTGTTTTATATTTTGTGAGCAAAGATTTAGCAATTGTGAGATTTTTAGCTTAAATTTGAGCATTTCGAGACTTATGGATCGTTACCCAATCTAATGGAAAACTTCGTTAGTTACGATTTAGCTGAATGCATTAATTAGCTAATCGGTGGTTTTAGTTACTGATTTTATCATTGTTTTGAAGTGGGTTCAATTAATAGTTTGTGTTTTAATTGAGGAATTGTAGTTGCAAATGCAATTCTAGCTTAGTACTCTATACTTGCTTGAGAAAGAAGTGTTAGTGTTTTATTGTTAGTTGATGATTGTATCGATTGTGTTGTTACAGATCTAGCTAGAGAAAGTGGGTTTGAATACAATCTTACAAATCTAGCTTGAAAATGTGGATTTATTAAGGTAATGGGTTGTTAAATTGTGTTGTGCCTATTGAGGTTTGAAAGAACTCACTTGATTCGCAATAGCTGATTGAGAAATGGCTATTGCACCCAAAACCTAGCCTACCCACCGAGATTCAACAACTTTGAGTAACTCGTAATCACCCATTACACGAAATTAGCATTCAATTTATCACACTCCAAAAAAACCTTCTCTATATGCTTACTTCTGATTTTTGTAGTCGTAAATTGGTTACCTGAATCCCCTCATTTGACATTAATTGTCAAAACCTTATAATTTACTTTAATGTTGCAAAATTTCTACCTCTACAAACTATTAGAACGCCATTTTACTTCTTAATTGAATTCTTTATTGTATCACTCCCTGTGGGATCAACCCTAACTCTTTTTTGGGTTTATACTTGTTAGAGACCGCCTACACCTATAATTGAATGAAGTATAGTTGAGCGTTATCAGACCCTTTCGGATTTCTCTTGCTACCCACTCCAACAACCACATCTTTCCTTTAGGTGCTATTAAAACCTCAAAGTTTGATGAAAAAAGAAATATTTTTTTGGGTGTGGATTAGGAGGGGGTCAGGTAGGTAGTAAGGGGGTTAGTTTGATGGGTTTTTTTTAATTTATCTTTGGTTATTTATGGGTTTTGTTGGTTGGGGATGGAATAATAGTGGTTAGAAGAAGCTTTGGGGGTGAAACAATGGAGGATTTGGGGAAGAAAGTGAGTGAAGAAGAGAAGAATTTTTTTTAGAAGTTGAGAGGATTTGGGAGAGTTGGGTCGGCGTGTAGGGTTTAATATTGCGAGAAAGTGAGGTAAAATTTGGGTAGGTACATGATTTAAGGATGAATTTTGAGTGGGTCCCACAAACTTAAAAAAATTGGGATGAAGGAGTGGCGGGCACGAGGGGCCGCCATTGAACCCGAAATGGGCTGCAACTAATGCATGCCTGGCATGGTGCGCCTAGACAACACCTAACCAAGGTTGCCTCTCACGCACGCCTAACTTGGAGAGCTGCCAGTATGCCCGGCCAGAGCTGCAGTTGATTAAATCCTGGCGCGGTGCATCTGGTCAGTGCTCGACCAGTGTTGCTTGCCTGTTAGGTCCATATTTATTGTGCATCGTCTCCTCCTTTCGCGTGGTACGCTTTTCAATTCTTGTGCACCAACAAAATTACATTTAATAAATAATGGTGGGTTGGCCCCACCTAGTAGGGCCTCATAGAGTCCATAATGATAATGAACCTAGACATGGTAAGAGAAGTATCTCATAGGGTCCAACTTATTAATGAACTTAGATTATGCTTTAAGTAGCATCTCCAAGGTTTCAAACATAATGAACTAAGGTGTACCTAGGATAGTACCTCTTAGGGTTCAAAACAAGAAAAAACTAAGATAGACTTAGTATAGTGTCTCCTAGGGTTCCCATTCTTTAAAAGAGGGCTAATCTCTAATTAAGGAACATGAGTATGATGACCTATAGAAGTACTTAGTATTCGTAGTATTATGGGATGCTACTGTCACGACCCGGGAGCACCCCCTAGTCGTAACCGGCGTACTCGACCTCGAAGAGGTCTAATACAAGCCTCTTAGCATTCATTCATCGCATAGACACTAAAACCATAAGGAATTTAAAACTTTCTTTACCAA
>JAJOOH010023109.1:0-27457 GCA_029582605.1 Solanum gracilifrons
TGAGATTTGGATAGGGGATAGGGACTTGAAAACCTTATTCCCAGATCTATTTATTTTAAGTCTACAACAGATGGCTACAGTGGCACAGGTATGGACTCCTCAAGGGTGGGACCTGATTTTCAGAAGGGCTCTAAATGACTGGGAGATTAGTAGAGTAGCTGGGCTGTTGCAGGTGCTGAACCCATTCCCAGGTGTCACAGAAGGACCTGACAGTCCAATATGGAAGATGCACAACAAAGGGAGTTTCACAGTGAAATCCTGCTACTGGAATATGAATCATAACCAGAGAATGAGAATGGAGTGGCCATGGAAGCTAATCTGGAAGATCAAAATTCCACTAAAGGTGTCATGTTTCTCATGGCTGGTGATCAGAAAAGCATGTTTAACTCACGAAAGGTTACAAAGAAGAGGTATACAGATTTGCTCAAGGTGTTATATGTGTGATAAAGAGGCAGAGATTAACAACCACTTATTCCTACATTGCAAAACAGCTGTAAATCTGTGGCACATGTTCTTATGTATACTTGGAGTTAGCTGGGTAATGCCAGAAACTCCTTTAGACATGCTGAAACACTGGGAAGGAATGAGCAGAAAAAGAAGATCAAAAGAGGACTGGTGGAAATATATTACAACTTGCATCTGGTGGACACTTTGGAAAGAAAGGAATGAAAGATCCCATGACGGGCAAGCTAGCAACATTCAGAAGATCAAGATGAAGAGTCTGAATTTGCTGTATTTTTGGTGTAAACAGGATATGGTGGGGGAGGTAGTAAGTCTAGTGGACTTCATAGGACAATTGTAAAGTTCTTTTTTGGGTTTTTGGTTATCAGGATGCCATATGGGGTTGTAAATCCCGCCTCCTCAGTTGTTACTTGATGAGTTTTTTTTGGTGTGAATACAAAGTTACCTTATCAAAAAAAAAAAAAAGTTGACTGGCACCAAAATGGCTGCCCGAAGTGCAAAGGGGTTGTGCTACAACCAGTGTTGTGAAAGGCGATCGCCTCGTCGCCAATGGCAAGAGGCAAGGCGACCCTTCATCGCCTTTTACCTTTGTGGTGAGGCGATCTTCAAAAGGCGACGCCATGACGACAAAAGGCAAGAGGCAAGAGGTGAGAAAGGCTAGAAAGGCATCACCTTTTGTATTTTCTTAAAAAAAGGCGACCAATTTAGGGTTTGAAAAGTTAAAAGGTAATTTTAGGGTTTTCGACTAGACTACTCCGGCAACTAGCCAAACTTTTCCGGTGACTTCAAAGTCTAACCAATACATATTTCTTCTTTTCTTCTTCAGATTTCTTTTTCCTCTGTTCTTTTTCCTTCTTCTTCTTCTTCTTCTTCTTCATCAGACTTTAGAGTCACTTCTACCTTTGTTTTGACTTTTGTTCTATTTTTTCTCATTCAAGTTCTAGTTTTAGTATGTACTATCTATTTTTAGTTTTTGAATTGAAAAAATTGCTAATATGTTATTTTTTGATTATTTACATATGCAATTAAATATTTTAATTTTTTGGTATTAAATGGTGTCGCACTTCAAAAAGGCAAGTGCCTCTCTGCTCGCCTCGCCTTGTGGCGAGGCAGACCCTTGTCGCCTTTTATCGCCTTTCGCCATCCAAAACACTGGCTACAACTATGATGATCCTTATGTTCAAGATGACCAGTGAAAAAAGTTATTTTGGTGGGAAATAGAGGATGGGGAATCTGAAGAGCATAACTACGGATAGTGGAGAATCTGCCATCTCACTCCATGCTATTACCGACAAATGACTTGAATAATATGCAGTGGCAAGTTGTAATTGATGAGAAGTTGTTGCTTAGCTTAGCAGATTCAACAATACAAACAGTTCTATTAGCTCAACGGCGGGCCAACGTTTAAACTTGCCTATTTAACATCGAGGAAATCTCTATGTATCAGTGGGAAATGGCGAGAAGATTTCCAATTTAGGCCTTTGCACAACAGTGCAATTTTGTGTAGCTAACCATTCCTTCAGTGTTGATTTATATGCGATTCCTTTGGATGCTTTTGATATTGTCCTAGGTATCAAGTGGCTGCAAACATTAGGGCCATCTTGTGGGATTTCGCCGTATTGACCATGAGCTTTCAAGTAAAAGGGAAGCAGATTATTTTACATGGACAACAATTACTTTAGGCAAACCTACATCTTTTACGGGTTTCTAAAAAAAGTGAGCTCGAGAAGGTATTAGCCAGATTCAGTGGCCTATTCCAAAAACCTGTAGGTATGCCTCATATGCGTTCTTGGACCATCACATATGTTTACTACCAGGAACTGGTCTGGTGGTAGTTTGTCCCTATCTCTACCCCCACTTTCAGAAAAAATGAGATTGAGAAACAGTGTGATCAAATGCTTCAGCAAGGCATTATTCGACCCAGTTGTTCTCCATTCTCATCACCTATGCTGCTAGTCTGGAAACGTGATGAAACATGGTGCTTTTGCATGAATTATAGGGAGCTAAATGCCAAAACAATAAAAGAAAATTTTCATTTTCCAATAGTGGAGGAATTACTTTAAGAATTGCGTGGAACACAATTTTTCACCAAGCTTGATCATCACTCTAGCTATTATCAAGTCCGGATGGATTCTATGGATGTTGAGAAGATGACTTTCAGAACACATCATGGTCATTTTGAGTTCCTTGTCATGCCATTCTAATTGACTAATTCTCCTTCTACCTTTCAAGCAATGATCATGAATGAGGTATTTTGGAAGTACTTACGTCATTTGTACTTGTATTCTTTTATGACATTCTCGTGTTTGGCAAGACTTGGGAGGAACATTTTTCACATATGTGAATCATCTTTGAGTTTGCTGCAAGCTCATTGCCTTTATTTTTAAAAAATCTAAATGTCAGCTGATGTTAGCAAAATTGAGGCCGTGGTAGACTGGCCTCAACCGCAATCAACATCAGTGTTGCATGGATTCTTAGGATTGACAGCATATTACTGTAAATTCAACCAGAATTATGGTCTAATTGTTGTCCCTTAACAAGTATGCTTAAGCGACATTCTTTCAAGTAGAACGATGATGCACTTGCTTCTTTTAATGCTCTTAAAAAGGCATTAGTTGCTTCCCTGGTGTTACAGTTGCCAAACTTTGAAGATTACTTTGTTGTTGAGTTTGATGCTTCGGGTGTTGGAATAGGAGCAAACCTTAGACAACAAGGACATCCAATTTCTTATTTTAGTCGTAAGATAGCTGCCCGACACTTGAAACTTCCATCTTATGAGCATGAATTGATAGGCTTGACAAAGGTAGTTCAACATTGAAGGTCTTATTTCTTGGGTCGAGCCTTTATTATTCGAATGGATCACCACAGCTTTAGATACTTGTTAGATCAATGCCTTACTACTTCTCCTCAACAACATCGGCTTAGCAAGCTGATGAGGCTTGATTTTCCGGTGGAATACAAGGCTGGGCGATTGAATACTGTTTGAGATGCATTATCGCGGCAAGAAGAGGCTGAAGATATATGTTATTTGTTACTTCTCAGCCAGAAATTTTGATATTTGAGGAAGTCTGAGCAGAAGTCGAGCAGTCACCAATTGTGGAGCTTCAAGTTAAAATTGAACAGGGAGAGAAGGATGGCGATTAGATGTTTTATTATGGGCTATTATTCTTCAAAGACATGGTCTATCTCTTGCCAAGCTCACCATTGGTAAGTTCCATCTTGTACAGATTCATTGTAGCACACATGAAGGTGTTCAGAAGACCATGCAACGTATTCACAAGGATTTCTATTGGCCAGCCATGAAGAGTGAAGACAACTATCAAGGATTACATTGCTGGCTGTTCAGTTTGCCAGCGTAATAAGACTGTTAATTTGAGTCTAGCAGGAAGGTTACAACCTTTACAACTACCTAATCAAATCTGATCAGATATCTCAATGGATTTTATAGATGGCCCTCCAGAATCAGGATGTAAAATAGTGTTATTGGTGGTTGTGGATATGTTCTCAAAATATGCACATTTTATTTCTCTTGCTCATCCATATAATGCATCTTCTGTAGCAAGGATTTTCTTTATGAATATTGTTCGTTCGCATGGTATATCAAAGTCAATAGTCTGTGATCGAGATGCCCTCTTCACTACTACGTTCTGGAAAGGATTGTTTCGTTTATGTGGATTAAACTTTTCATCTGCTTCGTCCACAATTGTATGGTCAAACTGAGGTTGTTAATCGCACTATCAAGATGTATTTGCAATGCTTGGTGGGTGATCGTCCTACGAAATGGGTAGAATGGATTCCCTGGGCTGAATTTTGCTACTACACTTCTTACCAGTCAGCACTTCACACAGCTCCATTTCAAGTTGTTTATGACTGTGAGCCTCCCTGGTTGCAATCTTACATGGCTGGTTCATCTCAAGTTGATGCAGTAGACCAGACATTAATAGACCGAGATGTTGCCTTACAGGATATTCGAGCTAAGCTCTAACAGGCGCAACACAAGATGAAAACAGTTTATGATAAAGGACATCGCGATGTGGAATTTTCTCGAGGATCTTATGTATGGTTACATCTACATCCATATCGCCAAAAAACTCTGGCTAGTCATGCCTATCATAAGCTTGCACCAAAATATTATGGCGCTTTTGCGGTCTTGAAGCACATCGGATCTGTTATGCTTGATTTATTAAGTATTAGGGACTGGCTACATATGCTTGGTTTTTGATGTGCTTTACTTGATATCGGAAACAACCTATCTACCTTCACAAGGTAGGGGTAAGGCTGCATACATACCACCCTCCGTGACCACACTTGTGGGTTTACACTGGATATGTTGTTGTTGTAGTCTGAATATGGAAACAACAACTGCCTCACAGACCATCCCTCTCCCACCCCAAAAAGGGCCATCTGATGCACCAAGAAAGGGAGATATGAAAGTACTGAACGTTATTGGTAGAAGGATGAGAATTTGGTCTGCTTATATGGACTTGGACAAACCTCCCCTCAAGAGCTAGCTTTTGAGGTTGAGTTAGGCCCAAGTGTCATATCTTTACATGGTATCAGAGCCAGGCCCATTCCAATTTGTTGTTCATTGATGATGGACCCCTATTTAGAAGTCCAGTTGAGGTCTGGGCGTGCGGGGGAATGTTAAGATGTCCCACATCGGTAGAAGGATGAGAATTTGTGTCACGACCCGAGCCTACACCCTGGACGTGGCCTGCACTCGAGAACCACTGCTGGTCCCCAAGCGAACCCTCATCCTGGCTGACTACAAGCGGAAAACTAATTCAAGCATACAAAACTTAAAAACTGAATAAAATCAATAACTCAAATACCAAGCTTTAACATAAAATATTAACTCTGAATACACTAATATATTCAACTCGCTATGAAATAAGCAACTTAAGTCTTTAAAACATTTAATAAAATAAATGAATAATACAGACTTCTCAACTATACTGACTATCTATGAAGCCTCTAACTGATAAAGATGGAAGTCGGGACAAGACCCACGACATCCTGACTAAACTGAAATGTAAATGAAATCCTCTAGAAATAAGGAGGCTCACCATAGCTCACTTGAACTCTCGGATGTATCAACGAATCTCCTGTTGATGATCCTGAATACCCGTGTTTGCATCATGAAAAGATGCAGGCCAAATGGCTCAATATGTGGAATGTACGAGCATGTAAGGGGAATTCTAAAACATAAACATAAGCTTGAAACTTGATAAAAAAGAAACATACTTACCTCTTCTCAAACTTACTCAACTCAAGGAATACTCAAGGATACTCAAACTTACTCAACTCAGAAGTACTCAAGGATAAGATACTCAACTCAAAGATATGTTATTCGACTCTGGGTACTCAACTCTGGATACTCAACTCAATATGACTGAACTCATTTCAATATAAAGCAATTTAAAATAAGTGCAATATAAAGAAACAAACTGTTTAAAAACATGCTGAAAACTCTGTGTGTATGCAAGGATACAACATAACTCTGAAATGTATGTAAAAATACAATAAACTGATGTATATAAAAATACAATAACTTATGTGGGAGTTTCTCTAACCGACAACCATCACATAAGAGCTATAGTAATGATACAACGATCTACCTCACGCTGCCAGCGCATCCTATACTCGGCCAAAGGTATAGGACCTGAGCTGCCTAATGGATCTACTAGTCTATTGTGAAAAGGGTTCATCTAAAAAGTATGACCCTTTTCTACCCATGGTGGCTACATGGTTTCTGGGGGCTGTGAGTTGTCTGAACTCTCCCCCATATCGGTGCTTAATACTACTCCCAAAATATACTAGCTCTTTATGTTTTAAAAACATACTTCTTCTCTGATTTGAGATTAGCGCTCAAAAACTTAGCTAAAAGGCTATCTTGGAAATCTCAGTTTCCTCTCTTGCTTCATTTAGAAAGCGATTACTCTTTTTTGAAAATTAGCCCGAAGGCTCTTTGGAAATCTCAGTTTCCGTTCTTATTTAAATGTGAAAACATTTTAAACTCTTTTGGGAATACATAGTCCCCATATACTTTTGAAGAAATGAACTTCAACTTTACTCTTTACTGAACTCAAAACTTAAGTCTTAAAACAAAGTTAAAACGTTGTAAAAGACTTCTTAAAATATGGTTCATGCCGAATTATGGATATGAACGACTCAATGTAAGGTTTTCAATAACCATAGATAGAACTCAAATACTTGGAACTCAAGAACTTCACTAATACTACTCATTTCAAGAATGCTCAACTCAGAGGGTTCATGCAGAATTATGAGCATGAACTACTCAACTCAATGACTCAAAGATACTTCTCATCTCAAGACTGTTCGACTTGTAATGTTCATGCTTAATTATGAGCATGAAATATTCAACTCAAGGACTCAAAGATAACTCTCAAAAGAGATTAGGAACTCAACACTTAAAGGCTTAGAACTTGAAGATACCACTTCTCTGAAAGATGCTCAGCTTACGAAGTTCATGCAAAATTTTGGGCATGAAACAACTCGACTCGATGGTCTACATAACTAAATGGAACTAATGTATACGACTCTTCTTATTCTCTGACTTACTTCCTCAAAACTTAGTTCAAATTGATAGTTGATCTCAAATGATTCACAACTGAACTCAAAGGCTTTCTTGAACTCTACTCTTTACTCTCTCTTGAATGTGAATTATGAATTCAAGAGTTATGGTTCATGAAAAGAAAGATCTCATGATGACAAGGTAGACTCATGAATACATTATTCTCACTCTCATACTCACTTGCTCGAGTCTTGAAACAGGTTATTAGAATTTGTAAAAGACTCCTCAAAAATACTCAAAGGGACTTTCTCAAAATGTCCGAAAGAACTCTCAAGACTTGACTCTCAACTCTACCTTGAATGTGATCTATGAATTCAAGGTTGTGATTTGTGATAGGAATGATCTCGTGATGTTTAGGAATGATTTTAGATAGCTAAACATGAGAAAAGACTGAAAGTCAATAACTGAAGGTGAGTCCGCGACGCGGAGAAGCATTTAAATTTTGGTTTCGAAAATGTCTTTTGAGGCAGAACACTCCGTGTCAGCTCCGCGACGCGAAACAGAAATTCCCAAATCTGAGAAGTGGCTGCGCGACGCGGAGGGGTTTCCAAATTTCGACCGACGAAATTTCTTCTTCGTTTCCTAACCCCAATTCGCCTAACTTAGATTCTTTTTCTCAATCTCCCTTTAGATTTAGATACCAGCACGTCTACACTAGAATCTAACTCTAACCCCTCTATAAATCGACACATTAACCTCAAGAACTCCTCAATCTCAGCCCAATTCAAGAACGAAAGCAAATTCATGAATACATAACAAGAACATCAAAGCTTTAACTTTTAGAACAAATTTAAAGCTGAAATTAACATTATTGGCGTGTGGGTGAACAAACCCAACACTATGGAGGCTTACATACCTGAAAGAACATCTTCTTGAAGAACTTGAAGGAAAAATCTGGAAAGAAGAACCCTAGCCTTAGCTTTTCTTGATTTTCTTGAGCGTAGAATCTTTGGAGTGAATGAGAGGGTTTTTGATTTAAGAAAACTGATTTTCTACTCGCTTAGGGCAATTTGGATGACCTTCTAAGGGTTTTTAGGACTAAAATACCCCTAAAGAAATAATTAAAATGAGTTGGGAGTAGGAATGATTTTTCACCAGGCAGTGAGGTCCGTATTGGCTCCGCGTCGCCAAGCTATCGCGGAGATGCTGCCAGGTTTGCGTGACGTTAGTAAATCAGTCATAACTTCTTACTCAGAACTCGGAATTGAGCAAACTCAGTGGCGTTGGAAAGAGGACTCGAAGGGCTTTAGCTTTCTATCTTGTAGCTCACCTAACTCATCCTGTGCTAGGAGTTATGGTCATTTGAAGTTGACCCAAAACTTAAGATAAACTAGGAATGACTTGAATTCTTTTCTCTTTAGTTCTTCTTGGAACTCAAGGTGCAACATCTAGTGACCTTAATACTCAAGAAATTTTAAATTCCTTGCAAAAATCTCACTCACTATGAAGGACAGTTCGAGTCTTAGCTCAAAATTTTCTGGGGTGTTACAATTTGGTCTCCTTATATGGACTTGGACAAACCTCCCCTCAAGAGCTAGCTTTTGGGGTTGAGTTAGGCCCAAGTGTCATATATTTACTGTTATATTATCATTGCAACACTTTTTTGATTGTTGACTCTACATCAAACTAGATAAGCAGAAAGTTTGTGCATTGCTCTTTATTGAGTTACATGTTAGTAAACCCCATAATACAATTAAGTAGTCCAGTCAATGTTTGTTATCACAGAGCTTTGCTAAGTTTGGGGAGTTTTCGGACGTGATATTAAATCCTAATTACTGATCCCATCGCATTTTGGGAGCATCAGAGACCTCCTTTCTATAAATGCATACTTTCGCTCTCCCAATCACGTGAATTATATTAATATGGAGATTAGGTAAATACAGTTAAAGCTCTATATACTAGAGATATGAAGTGTATTAAACTGAATATTTTTGCGATTAACAAGTCAGATTAAAGCAGCAGTAATATGAAGGAGTTATTTTTACAATCTAATTGTTGGGAGCTGAGAGATTTCAGTTACAGGTAACTGCCCACATACACTGGTCTTAAAGGAAAGTGGGTTAAGTAAACTAGGAAGGAGGGAGTAGAATTTTAACCATGATCCCTGTTTCACATGCTTTGAAGATGCAAAGATGCACTAAAGATCGTCTGCCCTTCTTTGTCATTAAGCAACGTTAGTCTTCAAATGTTTTCTGAAATGACCATGATGGTTCTCATACTTTTGTGTGTTTTTTGTTATGGAATAGGAAAGCAGGTTTGTAATTTTATGTTATGAGCTGTTTATGCTCCCCCCTGCCCACGCATTTAATTCACGTTAACTTCTGAAGTCGAGGAAGTGTATTTGACTGAACTGACTGCCAGAATGATTATATGGACAAAAAAGTTTATTCCCATCATACTTTAGCTTTAGTTTTTGTTTCGTTTTGTTAAAAACATTTAAAACGCACTGCCTGATGAGTTGTTTTTTAATTCAGGCCCCTTTTATACAAGTGAGCAGATCGAGGTCGTTGCTTTTATTGGTTAAGCCAGCGGTATTTCTTCTGGCTGTTGTGTTAGGAGTGTATGCTTCCACCTCTCCTTTCTCTTCGTCTTCGTTAACTTTTGATGTTTAATTTGATTAATTTTTATGGCATTGTGGATTGATGTAAGCAATGCAAAATGAATTATGGCTTACATAGGTATATGTTAGGGAAACTTTTTTGTGGACTAACAAGTTGGCACTGAACATGACTTTTAATATCTGGGATTTTTTTCTTGGCTCAAGTGTCTTTTGTTGCACTTAATATATGTAGCACCTTTTGAAGAACCAAGTAAATTCTTTTGTCTTTGGCAGTGATCTCTCTCTAGCTTTGTTGGCATATGTGCTAATACAATTAGTTGATGTAGGAATATTACTATTATTAAGTAAGCCGTATGCTTTTATTCTTGCACCTCCATCGATCACAATATTTGGTGGCATTTTCATGCGCTGACTTTACCTAATCACCTTAGTCAACAAAAATAGACGGAATGCATGTCTATCCCTAATTGACCCAGGGTATAAGCAGATAGCTTGCTTCAGTTTCGGAGAATTACTGACTGATTAGATTTTCTTGCAGGCTTCTACATCTCAGCCTCTTTGCTTTCAATGCTCTGGCAATATCATTACTCTCCACTATTTCAGGGGGTAGTGAATCATCTTTTTCAAAGAAGCAAAATATTAGTGCTGTTTTACTTGTTGCAAGCCAGGTAAACCACATCTTATCTTTCTGCTCATAACTTGCTATTTCAAAGTGCATCAGTCTAGAAAGCTTGATGCAGAGACTAGAGAAACCCACAATTCCATATTTTTAAAATTTTTTTTTTTTACCTTTTTCATGACATCATCGAAGTGTCCTGATTTCCTTCATTTTATTATTACAAGAAAACTCTGCCTGTAATGGTAGCAGTAGTAGAACAGCTTGGTGGTGCTCTTGGTGAATCTGGTTTATTGGTTCTTCCATGCATAGCGGCACATTTGAACCAGGTTATTCTTGATTTCTTCAACTTTTTTGAGTTTGCATTTCCAGTTTGCTAACACGAAATATCATTTACTTCAGATCATCTTTGACTCTTTTTTGGTGAATGTTTGGTTTCAAAAAGAGCATGAGTTGAAGAGTGCTTAGATCACATCGTCAGTCAAGGATTATAGCTTCGTTTCCAGTTTGTGCACGACGAGGTTTTTAAAAGTTATCCTTTCATATGTTGGCTCAATTTTGAGAATACTATCATCCGAATATAATAGCTATTTTTGAAGAATAATAATAATGCATCTACTTAGACTATAAATGATGTTGCAAGGTAATTGTTCTATAGCTCAAACAGGTTTATTTTCTATGTATGTACTTATTCTCTTTGTACTTTCACTTCATTTATTCCTAATTTGTAATTGAGCTCAAATTTACTGTAACTATTGGCAGTGGCTTTTCTTAGTCAAAATATAAGTTGATTGATATACTTAACTCTCAAAGTTTATACTATTAAAGCACATTTTACTTGCACTGGATTTAGATGTGAGTGAGTATTCACAGTTTGTACACCAAATAAATAGTTTAGGAGTCAACTTTGTTAAGTTCCTTATATTTCTAGACCAACTACACTTTTTGCAGCTTAGTGATCACATTGATATAGAGCAGATGTTGAAAAAGGAAGTTCCTGATTGCTAAGCTATTCATTTTTCAGTTGGGATTTGGACCTAACTCAACCTCGAAAGTTATAGCTAAAGAGGAAAAGATTGTTGAAGTCCATGAAATAATGGTATAGTGGGATGGATGACATTCTTTCACTTTCAACCAGAAGTCTCACACGTTATAGCTCTAGAGGGAAAGATTGTAGAAGTTCCTATGATCAAACTATCAGTCTATTCCTAAATCAATGTGAGATTTTAATCCACTCTAACACCCTTTTCACACTCAGGGGCCAGATCCAATTGAAGCATGGACCAGGAGCCCAAACGAGGATGAATCTAGCTCTGATACCATGAGAGATATGACATTTGACCTTAATTCAACCTCAAAAGCTAGCCCATGAAGGGGGGATACCCAAGTCCATAAAAGCAAACTGTCAATCCATTCTCCAACCAATGTGGATATTTAATCCACTCTAACACCTCCTACATGCTCAGACACAACTGAAGCATGGACCGAAAGCACAAGCGAGGATAGACCTAGCTCTAATACCACATAAAGATACAATACTAGGATCTAACTCAACCTCATAAAATTCGACAATCCTTCCCTCACAACCTAACTTTTTAGATTGAGTTAGATCCATATGTCATATCTTTATCATTCATAAGAGACAAGATAAACTCTTTTATATCATCTTTTCTTATGCATGATGATTGTTTGGTCATAGTTACTAATTTATGACAAATTCTTAATGCAAAAGTGGGCTAAGATTGTGTAGCAGGTAGGGGTTGGCAGTTTGGCCCATTATTATAATTTCTACAGTATGTTATAGACTGAAGTAAAATATAATGTCTTATATTCGACGTTGTACTTGATTAAAATTTAATTTTGTATTTGCTTTGTCAAAGTTGTAAAAGAAAAGCAAATGTATGTGGTTGACTATTTTAGGTTTACATCTTATAACTCAATCTGATTGAACTTTAAAATTACCAAACAATCCACCCTATACCTTGCATATATCTTACCTATCAACATTACTAGAAAATAGAAATAAAGATTTTCTCATCAGGAATTAGTGAAAATTTGTGTTATAAAAAATGATTTTTCCATCGAAATAGAATCTCATTAAAATAGCAGAAAGCTTCATTATTTTTTCATATAAAATAATTACTATTTCCTTCACATCGAATTCAATTAAAATATAAGTCGGAATAGCCACTGAGCATTTTTAAGAAAAATGGTGATTTGTTTTTAGTATGCCCCTCTTAGAGTTGTTTAACAAGCAATTGAAACCAAATTTCTAAGACAAATGAAGCATTATATAAGATACATCTAGACATTTAATTTGGTCCCCATAGAAATTACAAGCACAATGATAACAACAATTTTCTTCAAATGTAAAAAAAAAAAAAAAAGTTAGAAAAATTAAAAATGGTTTTAAAAATACTATGGTTTCTTGAAAATTTTCCCAGCAGCAACAGCAGCATCAATAACATCAGTGATAACTCTAACAACAGTAGTAATTGAACATGTATTTTCTTTGAATGTTGGAGATCCTGATTTTGTGAACTTAGCTACACAACTCAAGAAGTTCTCATTGCACTCCAAATTTAGATAATTATCTGTCAAATAAAAAATAACAAAAATAGCTAAGAACAATGAATTCAAAATTTAGAATCAATAAGTTCGTAATGAATAAATACTCGCTAGTATATCCATATACACACACATACATATAGTCTCTGTTTAAATTTATGTAATGTAGTTTGACTTGACACAGAGTTTAAGAAAGAAAAATGTTTATGTAGCTATAAATTATTTCATTAAAGGTAAAGTTGGGATTTTAAAGTTAAATGGTTACTAAATACAAAAATGTGTCATTCGTTTTTAGACTAACTAAAAAAGAAAGTGAATCATATAAATTGGGACAAAAAAGTACTCTGTCCGTCCACTTTTAATTGTCATAGTTTCCTTTTTTTTAGAGTCAAACTATAAAAACTTTGACTTACATTTTACGATGTATTTTTTTATCATATTGACATGCAAAAACATTGCAAGTTATAATATTTTTCTTATAGTTTTTTAATATCTAATTTTTTGCTTAAAATATCAAATTAATGTTATCTAATTTAACTTTAAAAATTAGCCAAATTAACTTTCGAAAAACGTACATGACAATTAAAAATGGGTGAAGAAGAGAGACCTTTTTTTTGGGTAATTATATCTTTCTGGACCATCCTAAAAAATAATAATCGACATATGTATTTGTTTTGTATATTAAGTATAATAAATATACATTATCAGCATACACATTTTGTTTCTTAATGTAAACACCTTTTTTTTAATTATATATATTTGCATAGTTGGAGCCAAAAAATAATTAAAGTAAGATTCGTTTATGCCAACAAACTATCACTAAAAAATATTTTTAAACCCTACTTGTGGAAATGAAACAAGTTATAATAATTAAAGTAACATAGCATCTAAATAATATCCACTACTAAAAAAACATACAATTACCTCTAAAATATATCGATAATTCCTAGTTAATTCATCGTTAAATAGTTTTTAGCTAGTTAAATTTTCATAAAATTCATCGCTAATTTATAAATAAATAAGATTAGCATGAAATTTTTACAGTTAAACTATGAAATTTTATTAGCTGCTAACGTTCCTTGAATTTTGGCCAATCAAAGCTTCTCCATAATTTGAGTATGATAAACACCAACTTAGATGTGTCACACATGCATTATTGACTACAACTATCTCCCATAATTCAAATATATTATTTTCTCTAGTTAGGTGTCTTGCAAAGCAACTTCCTCAGTAAAACCTTCTTTGTTACTTGTCACTCATTAATTTATTACTCCTCTGTCCCAATTTACGTGACATTTTTCGGATTTTAAAATTCAAACAAGTTTATTTTTTACCGTAAAACTTTTATATATCTTTTAAATACTTTAAATCGTCAATTATTGTGATTTATAGTATTTTACGTAGTTTACAAATCTATAAATTTCATTTTAAAAAACTTAGAAGATTTCTGTGCAAATTCCCGATCAAACTTAAATTGTATGACTCTCAAAAAATGAAAAATACCATATAAATTGAGGTAAAGAGAGTATTTTTACGAATTGGACAAGTGAAGTTTTGGAATATATCTAGACATCTACGAAAAAGTAAAGTAGAATTTAACTTTTATTTATTGGGGTTGTAAGATGTTTACATAATTAAGTCAATTAAAAATAAATGCAATTTATATTATAAAATATATTTTATTAATAAATTTCACAGGTAATATCCCACATAAATTATGTTATCTTCGACACCTCATCTTCACCCTTTCCCCTACAACTCTCAACCCCACCGTCCCACACCTCCAACCCCACCTCGCTTGATATTTGTGTCACATTCTATACAAATATCTTTTAATTTAATTACGAATATAAAATAAATAAAAATCTCAATTATTTTCTTAAAAGATATTTTTCTCTAGAAAACATTTTCCATCATGCATGCCGAACACTCCCTATATATCAACCCTTAACGCCATTCAGAACTCGTAAAGTAAATAACTTACTGTCTTTGTGTTGTATACATAGATCATGTTTCATACAACAAGCATCAAGTCCATCACATGGTTGTTCCCCTGGACATCCACTATACATAATTCCACAATACTTGCCATATCTTAGGAATGGAGGAACTGCAACAAAATCATTTTTAAAAATTTATTAAATATATAGAATTTATATAATTAAAAGTAGAAGTAGTTTTAAATATGGAAAAAGAGTGTACCTGCACAAAACTTTGATTCACATGTTCTACTGCATTCTTTTTCCTAATAAAAAAAATTGAATTAAAATAGAAAAAGAAAAAAAAACAAAAAAAAGTTGATTAGGGTAAGGTTTGTGAATAATTACGATGAAATTGGTATAATGGGATAGATAACAATATTCCTTTACTTTCAACCAGAATTTTCAAGTTCGAGCCCTGTTTTAAAAATATCTATTAAATTGGGTCCATCCCTACCTTACCTATAGGGGTACTAATTAGCCCATTAGTTTGTACTCCTCCGGTCCTAAATCTTAGCCTACAATGTATAAAAATAATCATTATTGGTGTTAGAAGAACGAGAATTTTCCACATTAGTTGACGGTTAGGATTATACAATAGAGAAAAACACTATGCATCCCCTCCTTAGAGGATATCTAGGCTATATATGGACAAAAGAAATTAATTTGCTTTTGTAAGAATTTTCTACGATCGCTGACACGAATTGTGGTTATTGTAGATCCACTCAATGGACTAGGGTGGCCTCATTTTGCCTTACCAATCCTAGGGAAACTCCAAATACATGCTTAGATCGTTTGTACATACAGATCTTAGGTGCTAAGATCCAAAGGCGAGAGGGAAACAATTCACATCGTACGCTAAGGTCCCTAAGAAAATTACTTAGTGGAAAAAGAAGTGATCGGGCGATGACAACCAGGAGGTGGGCTTGGAAGCAGCCGCTATGGAGAAGCACGTAATTAAGTTTCCTAAGTATTATTTTACAATTGAAGTACTACAATAAAGAATGGAAAAATACGAAGCTTCTCTACTCTAATGAGCAAATACATGACACAAATTTGAATTAGTCGAATTACTGAATTTGGAATATCATGAATATCAGTGGTGGAATCAAAATTTGCACTAAAAAAGATTCAAAATATGAAAAAGTAAAACACACGAAAAAATTGATAAAGGTTCAACATCATAATATTCGTATGTATAAACAATATAATATCCGTTTACCCTACCTAGCTCCCCCTCCGAACATGATTATAGAAAAGCACGAGATGAGAGAGATATAGAAAGAAAATTACCAAGGAGAGGCCAGCATTAGTTTCAACACCAACATTAAGTGCATGAATTGAAATTGGAGAATTAATTAAATTGGTGAAAATTGCTATGATGCAAAATACAAGAAAGTGTAGAGATAATTTCAATGACTGAAAAGAAGAAGCCATTTGAACTAAGCACAAAGAAAGAGAAAAAAAAAAGCACTGAATTATAAGACAGTTTTTTTTAATTTAATTTAATAGAAAGGCTCTGATTTATAGGGGAAAATGGTTGGTGACAAAACAAAAATATATGTGTATAGAAACTGAAGGCCTTCTGGCTGAGTAGATGAGATGAAATTTGTCTTGTAACGTCTCGTGACATGTTTTTGGCACTATTTGGACATGATATAAACACTATCAATTTTTATTTTTTTTTAACAGTGAGAAGGATGTGAACCTCAATTATTTGATTCAATATTTACTAGGAGGGATATTTTCAAAAATATACGGTCCAGTATAAAATATTACGCTATGTAAAATATTCTTACGTAGTTCAATATAATAGAGGAAGAGGTTAATTTGAATCATTTTAATAAGTTAAGTACATTTTTAACTCAATAGATGAAAGGAAGGGGGAATTTGATCGAATAGATAGAAGGGGAATAACTTTTAGATCATTTCTAATACGTTAAAGGATATTTGTATAACTTTTTCCATTTAAATTATATCCTTCCTTTATACAAAAAGTTACTATAGACATTGAAATTTTGTGAGACTCTAACAGACGTGTTCAATTTTAGTTAAGACTTTCGGAGACTACTCATCAATCCTACACCTTAGTTCATGTTTATATAGAGACTATTATATTTACTTGAAATGGTATCTCGAATATCCCATAAATTTTTGGATATTCACAAAGAGATCATGAAGATAGCTAATATTGTCTTTCTCAAAGGCATCTCGAATATCCCATTAGCTCTTGGGTATTCATAAGATCAATATCTTGAATATCTCATAACTCTTTGGATATTAGCTATCAAGTTCAATAATTCAAGCACTCAAAAATTCAAGTTCAAGAATGACTCAAGATCAAGACCACCAGATTCAAGAACAAGCTCAAAAACCCTTGAACTTAAGTAAGTACAAGTCAAGATCAAATTCAAGTTCATCAAGAATATATTCAAGATCAAGCTAGAAGGCCCTTGAACTCAAGTACAAGTCAAGATCAAGTTCATGAAGATTATATTCAAGATTAACCTCGGAGGTCCTTAACTCCAAACACAAGTCAAGAACAAGTTGAAGATTTAACATCAAGCTCAAGAGCCCTTGATTTATATTTGAAAAATGAACCAAAGGATTCATCAAGATTGTAACACTCATATTTTGAAATAAAATATCGCTACAATCATAGTGTTTGATTTCAAAATCTGAGCGTTACAATCTCTATGAATCTTCTGGTTCGTCTTTTCGAATATAAATTCAAGAGATCTTGACCTGTTAAATCTTGAACTTGTTCTTGACTTGTATTTGGATTTAAGAGCCTTCGAGCTTGATCTTGAATATAATCTTAATAAACTTGATCTTGACTTGTACTTGAATTCAAGGGTCTTCGAGCTTGATCTTGAATATAATGATCTTGATGAACTTAAACTTGAATTTAGGGCTTTTGAGCTTGTTCTTGAATTTGGTGGTCTTGATCTTGAGTCATTCTTGAACTTGAATGTTTGAGTGCTTGAATTCTTGAACTTGTAGCTTGTAAAGAAATTTGCGGTATTTGATCCACAAACTCTCTCTAACTTCTTGTTAGAATTCTGGTCTTTTCATGATCTCTTTGCGAATACCCACGAGTTATGGGATATTCGATAGATATTGATTTTGATAAATATCCAAGAGCTTATGAGATATTCGAGATTGCTTTTTGAGAAAGACAAAAGACAATATTCGATGTCTTTATGATCTCTTTTTGAATACCTAAGAATTTATGGGATATTCAAGATTTATTTGAGAAAAACTAAGAATTTATGGGTTATTCAAGATTTATTTGAGAAAGACAATATTTGATGTCTTCGTGATTTCTTTGTGAATATCCAAGAATTTATGGATTATTTGAGATGTCTCCTTAAGAGAATATATAATAATCTTTATATAGACCTGAACTAGGGTTTATGATTGAGTAGTCTCCCAAAATCTTAACTGAAATTGAATACGTCTTGTAGAGTCCCAACTAAAATTGGACACATCGTGTAGAGTCCAATAAAATTTTGATGCTTACAAATGTCTCCTACTTCAAGTCCCATCAAAATTTCAATGTCTACTGTTACAAAATTATACTCCCTCTGTCCAACAATACTTGTCCACTATTGACTTTGCACACTTCTTAAGGAACTATAAATAGAATGATAATTTTACTATATCATACTTTGAATATAATAAATATAATGTCTTGAAAAATGTAATTGGGAAATGACTATAATTAATGATAAGGGTAAATTAGGAACTAAGTATAAAATTATCCATTGATTTCATAAAGTGGACAAATATTATTGGACATCCCAAAATAGTAACTATTATTGGACGGAGGGAATATTCAACAACGTGGTTAAAATTTACTACCACATTCTAGTGACCTGTGAAGTATAAATGTATCTCGAAATCGAGAAATTTCACATTCTTTTTTTCTTCTTTCAATTTTGATATTGCGCTTGTAAATAAGCTCCCAAATAAGTGGATTTTTGGACTAGGGGTTAGGTATTAATCTTGTAATTCACTAATCAAAGCAGTATGGGTAATTAGTTTTTAAAAATAGAGTAACTAATTATACTAAATGCTACTTATTGTTTTTGAATGTCAAATATTTTAAAATAAATTAATTTAGTTTGATAAAAAGACTTATATTTGGGGCAGCACAGATTTTAAAATGTAAATATTATAATTTATTTGATTGAACTTCTAATATCGATTTACTTTAAAACAAAAAACTCAAACTATACTTTTGATGAGCATCAATTTCACTTGACTACTAATCAATTTTAAAAGTATCTTTGAATTGCAATTAGTATTTGATCAAAAAGATTTTTTTGATTGTATTTTATATGATTTTTTATTTATTTTTCACTCAGTGTTTGATATCTGTATTGGAGTTTGACTAATCTAAATTCATGTTAAATTAGATCCTATTCAAAGATAGTGCTCAAATTTAAAACCTCTTATTAAGAAAGGAGGTGGTGAATTGATCTTTACTCTCCTCCCACAATCATCTATTTACATAAATTAACGAAACATTATCCTAATTTGACGGATATTTGTATATACCAAATAGCTTCTAAATTCTAATTAAATATAAATATTGTTGCTTGTAGTTGCCTTGTTGTAGCTTGTGGGGACATATATGTCCAAGAATTCACGTGCCAATATGACAGAAATTCAAATATTCAATTATGCAAATGTATGTTATTTTCCTTCCAATTAGTATTTATTATGCACAATATTCTCCTCTTAATTTTTACTTGTCTATTATTTTAAAAAGTATATTTTTACTTTTATATATAAAAAAAAATAATTGATTTTTCTTCACGTTTACTCTTAGTATACACTATTTTTTAAAGATTAAATACTAAAACATTAATTAATATGAATATTTTAACAACTCATATAAATCATTATTACTTAAAAGGAACATTTAAAAGGACAAGTAAAAATAAACAAAGAAAATATTAAATATAACATTGATTGAAGAAAGAGATTTGCTCACTTTGTTTTATTTTACTTGACTAATTTAATACTCCCTTTTAACAAAGTATTTGTCAGGAAATTATTTACTAAATTAACTTTATTAATAAAAATAATATTGAAAGAAAATGATTTAAAAAAATTGCTAACATAGACCTGTAATAAGAAATTTTATTTTAAACGATTCGGAGGGAAACTGTTATAAACGAATTATTATTTAAGTTATGGTGGAGGGTTGTACTCATGATTTATACATGTTACCTTTCTTTACTATAATATAATTGTTAGAAGTTTTAAAAGTTTTCATATCTCTAAATATATATACTTTATGTAGATTGAATAGGTCCTTATACCTCTTAATTAGGCACATTAATAATTATGTTATTAACTCCATTATTACGGAAATTGTAAATCTAAAAATTCATACTCCCTCCATTTTATATTAATTAAATTTTTGAGGTGTTTCACACCGTTTAAGAAAAGTAGATTAAGACATAAATTGAACATAGTTTTCCATTTTTACCTTATTAATTACTCCCTCTGTCCCTAATTACTTGTCCACTTTTCCTTTTATAGTTGTCCCTAATTGCTTGTCCATTTTGACAAATCAAGAAATGACAAGTTTTTTACCTATTATACCCTCAATTAAATGACTAATTACTTTGAAAAATGTAAAACTTTTCATCCACTTCATAATTAATAGGGCTAAAATGGTAAACTCACTATGTCATTAATTGTTTTCTTAATATGTGTGTCAATTCAAAAGTTGACAAGTAATTAGGGACAGAGGGAGTGTTGTCAAATTTATTGAAGTCATCACATTGAACATCCAAGTGAAAGGTAAAATAGGAAGAGCACTCTAAAAGTAGCCTTGAAAACTGAACAATTAAGTTAATTTGAAAAATAAAAAATGCCTCAAAAATTCAATCAATATGGAATGGAGGGAGTAGTGTTTAATTATATACTCCATCTGTCCAACAAAACCTGTCCACTATTGACTTTGTACATGTTTTTAGAAACTATAAACAAAAGCATAATTTTACTATATCACTTTTTAAATATAATAAATATAATGTTTAGAAAACTGTAATAGAGAAATTACTATAATTAATTATAAGGGTAAATTAGGAACTATGTTAAATTATCCATTGATTTCATAAAGTGGACAAGTATTATTGGACATCCCAAAATGATATAGTGGACAACTATTTTTAGACAGAGGGAATAGCTAGCCGAACATAAAAAGGTTTTAAGCTAAAACGTATGGTTGGGAATTGGGATTGTCTAACTTAGGTCCTTGAGTTGCTTTGGTTTGAAAACAATCAAACACTAAATTAAAAATAAATAAATAAAAAAACTTATTTAACCAGCTTTTATATTCACCCAAAACACAAATTAAAATTGATCAGTCGGGTCTGGTCCGGTTTTTTATATATAGATTCGATTTATTAATTTGTGAACACACAAAATTAATGAAATATGCGTTATCGATATACTCATACTAAAGAGTAAAGAATATAATCTAGCTATGGTCTCAACTTATAAATTCAAGCTCAAATATTATAATGTAAGAGGAGAAAATTAATTTCAAGTCTATATCTTGAACCTAATTATACTATGATTTTCTTTAGATTTTCAGTTAAGCAACAATCTCAAATACAAAAGAGATTGAAGAGAAATATCACTTGAACCATTTTTTTTAGTGATAATAAGCACCAATATATAATTAGAGATAAAAATATAATTTTATTATTATTTTAATTTATCAAATTATCGATTTAATTATTACTAAAATCTAAAAATCGATATTCCAATAAAAAAAATATAAAAATCGTTGAAATTTATCAACATAATAATTCGCTACAAATAATCAAAAATACTTAAGAGACTATTTCCGTTTGGTGATGATATGAATCATGCAACTTACACGGCCAATTGGCCGACTATTTAATTTAGTACTTTTCCGTTCCAAAATAAGTAAATTATTAAGGTAATGCACACCCGTTAAGAAAAGAAATTAGGACATAAAATAAACACTTTTTCCACTTTTACCCTTTTAGTATTTTCAAACTATTCTTGAAAATATAGATATTTTAAAGTAAAATCATAAATATGAGCAATTAACTCTCTTGTTTATATCACCTAGAAGACATATATGAGGGGCCAAAATGAAAAAAAAATTCAAAAACTTTCTTGAACTTTGAACAATTTACTTATTTTGAACTAAAAAAACGACTCAATATCTTCTTCTTTTTTCTTTTGTTTCTTTTTGTTAGAAAATTGAAAATATCTTCTTTTTGTTGGGGTAAAAAATTGAAAATATCTTATACATTAGTTGGTGGACTCCAATCCCAAAAAAAAAAAAAAAAAAAAAACTTTTGAGGTTGTTCTTATTAGACTCTTTCCAAGTTACATGACAGTCTTTTGTTTTATTTTGTTTTTGCTAATTTTGTTTTTATTCTTCTTTTTAAAGTTCACCTTGAAAATTATGAAGCTTGCTTGGATTTAATGGAAATTCAACATCGTTCTAGAATAAGAGATAATATTGACTTCAACAGCCACTATGAAGGGGTATATATAATATTGAAATTGAAAGTACTACTGGTACAAGACAACATCCATCCGCGCACTAGGCGACTAGCGTTCAATCTCAACTAGAAGCTTATTATAACATTAAAATTGCAAGGGATTCAAATTCATGATCATTCCGTAGAACTAATCCATCTTGATCATTGAGCTATGACACTCAAGAAAGTTAAAGTCGATTGGTGTATATGCATTTTAATATTAAAATTAAAATTTTAAATGCATATGTTAGTGGGTATAAGTTGACAGGAATGTGGTCATTATTTTGGTGTAACTCTTGTAACCACAATTGTCATGATCTACCACTAATTCCACCTATTATTCTACCTCATTATACCTTGTAACTTATGTAACTTTTAGGATATTCATTTACCCAATTTACTACCCATTATTTTTCTATTCATTATAAGGAAGAATTTCTCACCTATAAATAGTGATGTCTTCCGTTGGATTGAGTATTGTTGTAAATCTTACGGAAAAATACCTTCATCACGAACACTTGTATCGAATTCACCAAAACTTGTACTTCACCAATAAATCTTATAGGAAATTCTCATAGCTTGAGGCGTGTCGAATAACATTGTCCTTAAGGCTATTTCACTCGATATGGATGTATCCCCCAGGATTCAACAAGCTCTTTTAGTATAAAATTAGGAGCCAAAAACTAAAAAAGATTTTTAAAAAAAAACTCAACACAATAGAATATGAAAAGAGAAGAAGAAATTTCTCTTACTCTCAGTCACTCCCCACATAAGATTAGTTAATAGTATATATAATGGAAACAGATTATCATCTCATATGAATAACATTATGGCAATATTCAATTGCCACAATAAAGAGCTACCAACGGCACAATGAGTGATTAATGGAGGAGTAAATAGGCTAATTAATAATGTGATATAGCTGCCAATATTAGAATATATGGAAATAAAGATAACAACTATATTAACATAACATAATTATTATTTTCAAGTATAATAAAATAATCCATTTTGAGATACTAGAATCATTTTTCCAATAAGTACAACAAGAAATGAAAATGTATGTCAAGAAAGATGAGTAGTGTAATATTTTAGTGTGTAGTAGTGAAAGATAGAGTTGAGACAGAAAATATTCTAAGTCTTCAATTGTATTCACTACATAAAAGAGAGTATTTATATGTTGAAGAAAGGTGTTTTTTTTGAAGCTTTGGACTCTTCAACTAAATCTGGAGTTGCTTGAGTTGTACAACATGGTTGAGTTATCGTATCCTTGAGAGGAAAAGTCAATAGTATTACTGCTGGATAGGTGTATATTATGCCGCAGTGAGCTTGAATCTCCTTAAGGAGAGCGAGATATACGTGCCTCAGCCTAAATGATTATTTATTCATTTTATTTTCAACTGTAATTTATTTTATTTGTGGTATATTACACCAACAAAGTCTACATATCACCTTAAAGGCTTAAACTCATATTATGACAAAGTTAAGTTCAAGTCTACATATTATCTTAAAGGATTGAACTCATATTATAACAAAGTTAAGTTCAAGTCTACATATTATCTTAAAGGCTTGAACTCATATTATAACAAAGTAAAGTTCAAGTATTTGCTTAGAACTCATATTTGATTTCTATATATGTAGTTAATATTTTCTATATTTTTCAAGCTATTAGTGACCAATCAAATACGACATTATTCTATTAATTGTCTTTGAAATCTTTTTCTTTGGTAAGCCGTGAAAAGATTACCATAAACAGCCGATGTTTACACATAAAGAGCACTCCCGGGAATCATAACCTATAGTTATCATGTCACGACCCAGACCTTCGTGGTTGACACCCACACTAACCCTTCGGTGGGAGAACCATTACTACAACCCAACTACATGACTTAACGAAAATCAGAACATTTAAAGATACAAAAACAACTTTAAATGTCTAAAGAAAACAGGAGTTCCCATAAACTCCGAAAGTTAACAAAACAAACTACATTGCGGAAAACAACCCCTAGAACCTGAAAGTCAATGTACCAAAACTCTAATGACAAGTCTAAGAACAAGGGATACAACCCCGAAAGCTAAAACATAAAAAATATCTAAAGAACTAGTCTAAGTCCGAAGAGAATGGACTAAACATAAGAAAATACATGGCAGTCTGGAAGAACTGGCTCACCCTTGAATTCGGTCTCGATCAGTGATCTCCTAAATTAGGTCTGTCAGTAGCCACCTGAAGATGCCCTATAATCAACAAAGAAAGAGCAAGTAGTATCAGTACACAACCATTATCAATGACAAGTAGACATAAGCATAACAATCACAAGTAGTTCTCTCATGGAACCCATACCCAAACTATTGGTGTGTCGTAACGTGACACCCGATCCAGTCAGCACAACCACAATCACAATCACACCCATAAAGATAAATGTTCATAATCATACAATCAAACAATGGTTTCATGGCATGTAATTATTCGTATACATATACTCATTTACATTTGATTTGATTTACATTTCTTGTTCTCATACATGCATGCATACAATGAAGCAATTAACCGGCATATATCACACAAATAGGAAATCAAACCATCACCTACCTCGAACCAAGCTTAAATCCTCCTAAGACACTTGAGCCTTCCCTTTCCGAATTCTTTCCTCTTGTTCTAGGTCTACAAACAATTAATACAACACAAGGATCAATAATTAAAGTCTAATTTACTCGGATTATAACAAACCCAATAACCAAAGACCAAACTCATAATCCTAAAGTGAGGCTAGGGCTTTTCCAACCATTAACTTCAGACCAAAACCCTCCCTCAATAATAATTACCTAAGAATCTAAGTTCTACGGATCAAAAAATGGATTTGGGGAGTAAAATCCTTACCTTTAGCACCAAAAGTCGTGGAAAACTGTCAAGAACTCATCCTGGGTCGTTTTCTAACTCTTAAGAATGAAGTTTGCAGAAAAATAACGTAATTGGGGTTTTTCCCCGACTTAAGTAGACACTGGCCTGCTACAGCAGACCCCAACCCGCTACAGTGGCCCCGCCCTTGCAGCTTACACGGAGACAGAACCTCGGAATTTGAGCTCCAAGCCCCCATTTCACAACACACCTTCAACCCTTGACGTTCAAAAATTACCCTTTCACGCCAAGATCAGTTTCGGGATTTCTACTCGTCCGAATTTGATTCTGTAAAGTCGTATGAGAGCCTTAACGTGTTAGCTATCCACCATGTAATAAAAATAAAATTAGAAGCCCCAATCATTACCATATTTCCCTAGACCTTACCTGACTCAGGTTTTGTCCGAATCTGGACTGGGATACAATTTCCAAGTTACTATAAAAATTTTACCTGGCCCCAACTATTTCCCCATTGGATTTTCTATAACCCGTCGTTACAATAGATACCAATTTACCCATCTGTCACCTCCCGAGCCTACACCCTAGGTTAGAGTGGCACTTGAGAACTATTGCTGGCCCCAAGCGAACCCTTGGCCTGACTTACTTACTCAGCAGAAGACTTAGACATAAGAAAGAGAATCCAAATACAAGATAACTAAACATGTCTCAAACTGAACTCATAATGTTTTAAAAATAAACATTTAACTTAGCCAAAATGGCAACTCAAATCTGTATATAAGCCAATAACAAAATGATGACGAATGAACTAACATCTGACTGACTATCTATGAAGCCTCTAAAATACCTGGGCCCACGACATCCTAATGAACTAAAATGATAAAGTAATGAAAAAGGGGAATCCTCCGGAAGCAAGGAGGTTCACCAACAACTCTAAGGCTCAACTGGATCATCGATGCGCTGGATGCTGGTCCTGGTTACCTGCGTCTGCATCATAAGACGATGCAGGCCAACTGGCATCAATACATTGAATGTACGAGTATGCGAGTTGGAATGCTAAACACAACTTAAACTTGAAAAGAATATGAAAGGAACTGAAGAACTTACTTGGCTCAACTCAACTCAATATAACTGAACTCATTTCAATATAAAGCAGTTTTAAAAACAAGTGCAATATAAAGAAAAACTGTTTAAAACATGATGTCAACTCTGTGTGTATGGAAAGATACATATAACTCTGAGATGTAAGTAAAAATACAAATAAACTAATGTATATAAAAATACAAAATACTGTTGTGGGAGTTTCTCTAACCGACAACCATTACTTAAGAGCTATAGCGATGATACAACACTTTACATCACGCTGCCAAGGACCATCTTATACCTTGCCGGGGGTATAGGACCTAACTCACTAAGTGGATCCACTAGTCTATGCTAAAAAGCACTAAAGGAATCATCTAAAAAGTATGACCCTTTTCTACCCATGGTGGCTACATGGTTTATGGGGGCTGTGAGTTGTTTGAACTCTCCCCCATATCGATTCTCAATACTACTCCCAAAAATATAATATTAGCTCTTATGTTCGAAAACATACTTCTTTCTGTGATTTGAGATTAGTGCTCAAAAACTTAGCTCAAAGGCTATCTTGGAAATCAAAGTTTCCTCTCTTGCTTCATTTAGAAAGCGATTACTCTTTTTTGAAAACTTGCCCGAAGGTTCCTTGGAAATCGAGGTTTCCTTTCTTGTTTAAACCCTTTAGGAATGCATAGCCCCCATATACTTCTTTGAAGAAATGAAGAGAAAATGATCAAAATGGTCCTTGATGTGTTTATTTTGATCCTTAATATATTCTAAGTGATTGAAATAGTCCTTAATGTATGACAACATGTGTTCAATTTAGTCTTTTACCCTAAACTTAACAATTTACCCCCAAAAACTGTTAAATATAACTATGGGGCCCACATAACTTACAAAATCCACCATTTTTACTATATTTATTAGCTAAAAAAAGAGTTTCATGAATTCTAAAACACCATTTTCTCTAACATTTAACCACACAATTACAAAATAATTATTATAAAAATGTTGAATGAAATGGATCGTCAAGAATTTGAGCTAATAAAGATGGTAAAAATGGTGGATTTTGTAAGTTTTGTGGGTCCCACAGTTATATTTAATAGTTTTTGGGGGTAAATTGTTAAGTTTTAGGGTAAAAGACTAAATTGAACACATTTTGTCATACATGAAGGACTATTTCAATCACCTAGAATATATTA
>JAJOOH010023110.1:0-16182 GCA_029582605.1 Solanum gracilifrons
AATTTATTATGGTAAAAATAATTTAAATTAATTATTTGGAATTATTTTCATAATAGGAAGCCTCGGTAATTAATTATGTGGTCCCTACCGTGCCCATAATTATCTAGAACTCAGAATTTATTGTAAAGGAAAAAAGGAGAAGTATGTGTCTTTCTCTATTCTAAGGAAAGGGAGAAGTATGTATCTTTCTATATTCTAAGGCAAGGGAAAAGTATATCACTTTTTCTATTCTAAGGAAAGGAAGAAGGACATGACTTTTTCTTTTCTAAGGAAAGGGAGATGTACATGTCTTTCTATTCTAAGGAAAGACATGGTATTCCTTTTCCTTGGACTAAGAAGAAATCTCTATAAATAGGGATTCTTCTAACCCTTGAAAAAGAAAAATTCCATAAAATACTTGTCCACCCAAGTATTGAGAGGGTTCGGAAGTGAACTTGGGATCACTGTAGAAGACCGTAGAACTGTGGTCTAGTTTGTGGACTAGCTTATGAATTTGCTTGAAGTTTCTAGCTTGTCGACTAGCTTGTGGATTCACTTGAAGGTATCGGCTCACGCTTCAAGAGGTAATTCTGAAATTAAATTCAGAAAGTTTATATGCCCTAACATGATTGTACTTGTTCTAGTATAAACAATGTGTTGTCTATTATTCATGTAAGTTGTATGATTATGGTATGCTTCCGCTGTGCATATAGTTTTCCAATAGTTTAGAGTAGTTAGAATCTAAGGGGAGTAAAGGTACCCTTTGAAAGAACTCAGACGGGCAAAACGATGGAGATGGGGTGGGGCCAGGTGACCCTGGCGCACTGAGTGGCGCAGGGAGCCATCCCATGAACTACAGACACTCTGCTGGTGTAATGGTGGGGCGGCGCACCAGCCCATTCCCAGAAAACCATGATGAATTTCTTTGCTCGTTTTCTCTCCCTAGTTCGCCTAGATTCGAATGGTTTCTTTCCCACTCACTTAGATTTGAATACCCAACCTAAGTATACACTAATCTACTCAAAAAAACCCTCAAATCGCTAACTTTCATCTCAAGAATTCCTCAAAACCCCAACAAAACAAGATTTAGAATGAAACTTCCAGAACACTTATCAAGAACTCATCAAGGAATCAACATACCCAAACTTATGGATGAAATTCGTAAAAGAAACTCATGATTGGTGAGTAGGTGAATGAACACAACACTATGAAAACTTACATACCTCTTAGGGATCAAACCCTTGGCGAAAATTCGCAACAAAACTCAAGAATCTCGACGAACGCCTTGATCCTTTCCTCCTTTCTCCTCTTTGCTCTGCTTGAACTTTCTTCTAAAACCCTAAGCGTATTGGGGATTAATGAAACTAATTAAAATCAATTTATACCCCTAAATTATTACTAAAAAGGTTTTAAGCTGAAGGGGTAAGGAAAAGACTAAAATACCCCTCTTAATTTCGGGTAACTTTCCTTAACTGGATAGACTGACTTTAAAAGAGCATATATAACTCATCTAAACTCGAAACTTAGCAAACTTGGTGGCATTGGAAGGATAATCCAAAGATCTTTCATTTGATATCTTATGAGCCACCTAACTCATCATGTACTGGAAGTTATGGTCATTTGAAGTTGACCCAAAACTTGAAAGAACTTACAAATGACTTGAATGAATTATCTTTAGTTCTTCTTGGAACTCAAGGTGTTACATCTAGTGACCTTAACACTTAAGAAAATTTTAAATTCCTCGGCAAAATCCTACTCACAACGAAGGATGGTTCGAGTCTTAGCTCAAAAAATTTCAAAGTTGGATTAATTATTTAACTTTAATAATTATGAATTTAATCAAGTTCAATTTTTTTGGGCTACAAATGATGAGTCAACTTTGTTATGCTCACTATGTATATAGTCTTATTCTAGAAACACAGTTTGGTGTCACGTGTCAAATCACATGGCACACCAAGTCAAACAAAGAATTCAATGGGATCATACTACACGTCAAAATGACATGGCATGCCTAGCCAAATCAAAAACCAATAAAAATGTGTCTCGTGTACACAAGTGACATTCTTCGATCAATCAAATTTTGTTATATCACTTAAATCTAATTGTCCGAAAGAAGATTGTCCCTATCACAACTTCTTCATTCTACAACTACAATAATTAATAACCTAAAATAAATAATTGATTTTCAAAAGCTCACATGTCACATAAATTGAGATAGAGAAAATAATATATATTAGATTAGTACTGACACTGACTCATGCACTAGTATATAGATGAATGTTGGGGCTGTTATGATTTGTGCAAGCAAATATATATTAAAATAACAAAAGGGGTTCATTTGTCTTTAATATATTTCACTTGATTGAAATAGTCCTTAATGTAAAACAAAATGTGTTCATTTTAGTCCTTTATTCTAAACGTAATAGATTTTATCAAAAAAATAATTAAATTTTATCATGGACCCTTGGTGGAAAACAAAATCCATCATTATTATCTTTTTTAGCTCCAAAAAAAACTTCGTAAAATCTAAAACCATAATCTTTCTTTTCTCCAAACAAAAAATTAATATTTTGTATTGTTTTAAAAAATGGATATTAGGACAGCGGAATAATATTTTAGGAAAGAGAAAATAGTATTTTTTTTCTTAGATAAAAAAGGATATTATATTAATAGCTAATATGCTTCATTACACAGTAGTGGCTGCGAGGCCTGAAGTTGGGAGTGGAGACTAGAAGTAGAACTATTACAATATTCTGTACGAACAAAAAGAGTTCCACTTTGTCTGCTTCCATTAGCTTTGAAACAAACAATGGCTGGACTTCCCAATATTTGCAAAAGTTGTCTTTCTTCATTTTGACCCCTCCTTGGCTAGAGCATCTGCCACTGGATTCTCCTCTCGAAAGCTATGCAAGATTGGGGGGGTTTCCCAGACAGCGCGCAATCATGAATAATGTTAGTGTACGCATGGTGGTTTGAGGTGATAAAGCTTATAGCTTCTCTACAATCCAAGATTATCTCTAAAGGAAAGAGTTCCTTTTCTAAGGCTAGTTTCATTCCATGTAAGAGTGCTGGTAGCTTTGCCTTTATGCTATTAATTTTGAACAAGCTACCCGTGTAGCCAACTATTGAATTCCCATTTGAATTCCTAATCATTCCACCTATGCCGCCCTTACCTGGGTTTCCCATCGATGAGTCATCCGTATTTAACTTGTATCCTACAGAGGGAGGCTTCCATTTGACAAATATAACTCTTTTCTTAAGAGAAGTGCTTACTTTCCCTGTTAAGGCTATAAACTCTAGAGTGAGGTTTAGGAGGGTTGAGTTGCAAATGTTTTTCTTAAGGTTATTGTGCATGTTTCTATTACTGACTAACTGAAAATTTCACATAATGAAGGGAAAGGCATCCTGACAATGGAGGCTCTTTATGTTACTAACTTTTAAGAAGACATGTCTAACAGTTTCCGGGATGTTACATATATGCAACAAGCCATTAATGTCTATGCCTAGATTGTAGGTAGTGTCTAGTTGGTAGTCTATTATGTTGGCATTTCCAAAGAAAGAATTTGATCTTATTGGGACAATTTAGGCGTCATATCATCTAAAATAAAGATAATCATTGTCTTTAGTATTCTTACTAGGGAGTTGGTAAACTAATTTGGTAGTTAGTGTCCCCATTGAGCTTGGATGTCAAGTGATTGTATCTTTCTTGTTAGAACGATGGGTTATGTATGTGTAATGCACTATATTCATGAGTGCTTTTGGTAGAACAAAAGATAATCAGTCTAGGTTCCAAGTATGGGTGTTAGTTATGACATCTTTTACTACCATTTGGAGATTTGGTAGCCACAAACCTAGAACTAGGGTATTTAGCTACTCATAACAATATATTCGATCAAACAATGTTTAATAAGCATAAAGAGATCGAAAGTAAAAGAGTTTAGGAAAGAACCCTAAAAAATGATGAAATAGCTCTCCAAGTCGTCGTTCTTCGAAACCCAGAAAAGGAATAATTAATAAAATAAAATATTCGTCTATTTATACTAAATTTGAAATGGCCAAATATGGCAACTGATAGCGTGACATGGAGGCTTGGATGAGATTAACTTCGTGACAAACCATGCTTCTCCGCGATGCGGGTGCTACACGGATGGTTCTGCCTCAAAATCCATTTTCGTGAACAAAAAATAAAAATCCCTCTCCGCGACGCGAAGAAGACACGGAGTGCTCTGCCTGGGAATTATTTCACGAACCAAAATAAATTTCCTCTCTGCGACGCGGAGAGGATACGGAGATGCCTTAGACATTATTTCTTCCTTTTTCTTCCTTGCTTCTTTTTGGCTCGGCTATTTTGTGTTCCCCAATGTCCATTCCAATGCTCGTTTCTACATTTAAGCTAACCTACACAACTAATCATGTTGGTTAGTACATATAAAATCCAATGACTCTAAGTGACTCTACTTCGCATAAAATGGGTCCAAACTTGGCCTAAGTGTAGGTATTAATAGGTCCTTAGGCGTATAAATACGCTTAAGATCACTACCCACACTTAGAAATTTGTTCGTCCTCGAACAACTTACTAACTACTCCTAGACCTAGACTCTCTACTATGGTATTTGTGCATCCGCCACTTTCTTCCAAGGATCTGTAACCAGTTATCACATCATGATTTCATTTACTCCTGTAATTGACTTGACAACTTTTAGCAACCAACGCATTCAACATGTGCACCATTACATATCACTTATCCTTCATACAACAAGTTCCCCTCACTCCAAAGAATAGTCCACACACTCAAATCAACAAATTGAATATAATTTATGGACTTTGCAAACGTGGTACACTCTCACTCAACAAAGACATCATACATGCATGCATTGAGAACCATAAGCTTGCCCATTATGTACATCTCCACTAATGAAGTATGTTATGCTCAAAATCAAATAGGACTTGTTCCGGTTGTAATGTAGGCTTGAGGTAAGGTAGGATTCATTTAGATAAAATTAGTGACTTATCCCCTAATGCACCAAATTTAATTTCCTTCTTACATTCACAACTATTGATTTTCTTCAACCCCCTCTTTCTACATAGAATTCCACTAGTATTATCAACCTTGCCTTTATTTCTCACTCGCCTTTTATCTCTATAACTTCTTCTTTTTTAACACTTAACAATAGCCACCCTTGACTTGGAGATTTCTCTCGAGTTAAGGTGCACATTGTTCTTGTAAGGACCAAGGCCATCATTAAGGTATTCACCAAGTTAGCCACCTTCAACTTAGGATTTTAACCTTAGTCGAAGTGCACAATGTCCTAAGGACCATGGCCAATCTCAGATTTGAACTTATGGGGCATCATTTTACTACCTCTTATCTCTCTTCTGCAACAAACTAAACATTTCCACCCTATTTACTTTTCCCGCCGTTTTCACTTTTCCTCCTAACATAGTGCATTAGGGATTTGGGATCAAAACTAACGGTATCAATAAAAGGGACTCGGCATACTTATGTGGGTTAGAACAAAATCAAGGCTAAAACGGCTCAATTGGGCAATACTAGGGATATTATTTTTGAAAAGGCTAATATTCAAGACAATACAAAGAAGGCCTATTATCGTCTTTTAAACACAACACCACTTTTATTTCATTTCAATAACATGCCGGGCAAGTTCTAGACTCAGATGCATTACATGGATACTTCAAAAACTCACCGCTCATGGCACAAGTTCTAATCAAGAATGGGTCAATTATAGAACACAATCAGTTCATGCACAAGGTCCAATTTAAGCTTAAGTTACAATCATTCAAGTCAAATACAAAGTTCAACTGCATTCATATATCAACTTCAAATCATGCTTTCATATATTTTTCTTTCGGAATTTCAGCTTCAGCACACACCAATCTAAGACTCAATGACAAAATTGCCCTTAAGACGGTCGTCATCCATCTATCATTGGGCAATGTGACTCAAATACGACTACTGACTCAATCCTAAAAAGACAAAATCTTTTTGTATTTTGTACGGTTCAAAGAGACTTTCCTTGGCCAAAGAACCGAAAACAACCTCTAAGGAACCCAAAATAAAACAAAAAAACAAAGCAGACTCTAACAATTTTCAACAATAAAAATATATACAGACCATATATGTTTTTCACCCCTCACCCCACACTGAAACATTAGCATTGTCCCCAGTGCTTTACAAAAATGAGAATAATACAAGAGGTAAGGTGAAAATACTCCCTGATCAATCCTCCATAGCATCACCCCCTTCGGCCTCATCACCGACCAAAGCAGGGTCTACCTCCTCATCAGAATCGGGTTCTACGTCCGAGCTAGTACATAAGTGATCCTCATCGGTCAGAATATCATCATCGACCGGCTCACGAAACACGGGACCAATGTCAAGCAGAGCCTTGGCGTGGGCATTCAACGGGTAACGCCTCTCAACATCTCCCAACTACATGTCAGTGGAAGCCCGGCAACCATTCTAGTGGCGTAGCATCTCTAGGCTATACATCCTGGCCATGATCAGTTTATCGCATCGATGGCGCTCAACAGTGATGAGAGTTGTCCCAAACTCAGTGTCGGGTCCCTTGGTCCTGGTGATGTCCACCGGTGTTGGGAATAAGGGTGCCATGTAGTCCACATTTTCTTCAGGAACACCTGCAGCACGACACAACTTGGTAATCAGACCACCAAAAGCATACCTCCACCCTTTGTGAACCCGAGCCTTCTGCATCGCCGATTTCAAGACCGCCTTAATGTTCAACTCCGTAACAGTCATTAAAGCATATACCAAGCACACTCTATCCCAAGTAATATATGTGTAATGGAGCCCCGATATTAAACAACTCATCACAATCTTCAGCCAAACTCGCGCCTCCCTCAGCATGTGAGCATAGGGAAGAGATTGGTGATATCTCTTCCCACTGTGCTTAGTCCATTGCACCATGGACTGAGGACCACACAGTGTATGAAGAATGGCCCGATATGGAGGGAGTATGTTCAGCCATGTAAGCACTAGTGGATCAGTGTCTCGGTGATGTACCTACTATGTCATTGATACATGCAGGAGTGATAAGCACATTAACTCCCCACACAGTCACAACATGTGATCTCGCATCTAGTGCCCAGGCGTAGAATTCGCGGACCACGTGCAAGTTGCACTCTCCAGGCTCTGCGAAGATAAACTCCATATGCAGCTCCCTAATCCGCCTCAATATCTGTGGGAACTCCCAAGCCAAGTTGTCCCTGTCAATGCAAACGTCAAAGAAATAAGTAGCTTCAGTGTGTTTTTTCCACCATGCCTTTCCTTCCTTGGTGACAACTTTTACCTCAAACCGCCTTGTTTGGCCCCAGGTACTGCAGGTGTGGGGGGTACATTCCCACTCCATACATGTTTCATCTGGCTCGACGTGGCAAATTCCTTATCGGGTCTTTGTGATCTCAACATGATTTCCTGCAAACAGAATATAGTTTAGCCCACCACACATAGCATTGATAACAATTGGGTGGTGTGCACACACCACCCCACACTTATTGCAAAGCATGCTTCAGCATAGGTACTCAGACTCCCCATATGCGTACACAAATAAACCACATCAAAACACCACACAGCCTCAACACATGTTTCATGCACATACCAATTTCAACAACGTCTACTCAAGAATTTGACACTATAGGCACCCAATTAGCAATGATAGCATATTCAACCACCTATTAGAACTCACAAGTGTAAGCATCCAAACCCCCCACATTTCCCTATACTCACAAGCACACAACAATCAGGTAATTTTACTCAAGATTTTGAAATTGCCTAGTCACCTGCATGAAATACACAATCTCAACCCAGGAGAAAAACAAAACACCTTAGAATAGCATGTTCATACATTCCCCAATTCACCTAAAAACCAAACACAAGTAGCAATAGGTGCTCTCTACTCAGACTTCAAAAGTCTATACAATTTGCATGAATCGAATGATTGCATTCACTCAACAAAATCTACTATACCAAATTATCAAGTTTAGCCGAACCCATTCTAACCCAACATTTTAGGCAAGCACCACATCCACTAAACTAATTACCATATGCCATATGCAGGTCAACAACCAACTAGTTCTACTCAAGAATTCTAACTACATGACCAAGCACAAATCACTCGTACCACGCATCAATATATTCAAGACTCCCCTCAAAATCGAACAAACAACAACACAAAGCACAACAAACCCAAAACACCCCAACATCTGCCTCAAAAAGATAACAAGAAAACACACTTGGAGTGGTGAATTCAGAGAAAATTGGTAAGAAGGAATGTTGAACTAACTGCGCATTACGGATGAGACTTGCAGAAATCGCAAGGGAGAAGGGAGGAAAAAATAATCGCCAATTTGGGAGTATATGGGGTTAGGGGATGGGAATTTGGGGTTAAAAAGGAACTGGGTCGGGTTATTTTAAATAAAAATGGGTAAAACCCATTTTAATTAATGAAAATTGAAAATACATACCAGAGATCCACGATGTGGAGGCTACACGGAGTGTTCTGCCTCCGCGTAATTAATTAATTTCACGAAGGCAAAAATTTATTCCCCCTCCGTGACGCGAGATGATCATGGGCATGACTTACGTTTGACGTAGAATGTATTCCTCGTCGAATCCAAATTTTGGGGGGCCCTCCGCGACGCGCTAAGTCCATGGACCGTTCTACCTCGCACTGGAAAATTAATTCCAAGCGAGGCAAAATCCAATTCCCTCTCTGCGACGCACCATGGGTTTGAAATCCTGATTCCTGCACATTTAAAGCTCAAAACCCATTAGTACAAACATGATGGGTTGCCTCCCATCCAGCGCCTTAGTTTTGGTTGTGGCACGACTCATATTTTTGTACTTTTCTGAATATATCATTTTTTTTACTAATTCCTATGAATTGAAATAACAAAACAAAAGAAAAGAAATCATAACTATTATAAGGGGTCACGGGTTACCTCTCTTGCAGCGCCTGATTTAACGTCGCGGCACAACCCATCTCATGACTTACTCGTCATTCAATGTGAGCGCTTCAAGCTCACGATCAACACCATTCCCGAAGTAGTGCTTCACACGTTCCCCATTAACAAGGAAGGTAAAGTTTTTATCCTTTTTCCTTAGCTCTACAACACCATGTTGAGTCATCATCACCACTTCAAACAAACCACTCCACTTAGATCGAAGCTTTTCGGGGAACAACTTCAATCTTGAATTGAACAGCAACACCAATTGACCAGGATCAAAGGTGCGTGATACAATATGCTTGTCATGCCACCTCTTGGTTTTCTGTTTGTAGAGCTTAGCATTCTCATAAGCGTGAAGCCTAAATTCTTTTAACTCAGGTTATTCTTTTCTTTCCAGCTAATTCAGCATCCAAATTCAACTTTTTTATCGCCCAATATGCATTGTGCTCCAATTCAGCTGGGAGGTGACATGCTTTTCCAAACACCATTCGATAAGGAGAAGTCCCTATCGGTGTTTTGTATGCAGTCTGGTATGCCCACAAAGCATCATCTAGCTTGTCAGCCCAATATTTCCTTTTGGTATTCACAGTCTTTTGGAGGATCTGCTTCACTTCTCTATTGGATACCTCTACTTGCCCACTAGTTTGGGGATGATAAGTCGTAGCTGCCTTGTGTCTTACCCCATATTTGGTCAATAAATTGCGCACTGAACTATTAATAAAGTGCGTACCTCCATCATTGATCATAGCCCTTGGAGTTCCAAACCTAGTGAAAATGTGCTTCCGAATGAATTTTACGACCACCTTTGCATCATTGGATGGTAATGCAACTGCCTCCACCCAGTGGACTAAGTCCATTGTCACTAAGATGTATTCTGAGTACCTTTATCTGAGATGATAAACAAGGGAACCCCATGCAACCTGTAGTCTTAACAGCCAAGAAGTGAGCAGATTTAGTGACTCTGCCCACTATCACCCAAATGGATTCATGTTATCTGCGAGTAAGAGGTAACCCCATAATGAAGTCCATGTTTATCACTTCCCACTCCATGTAGGAATGTTAATCTCTTGAGTCACACCTCCTGGTTTTTGATGTTTTACTTTAACTTGTTGACAATTAGGACACTTAGCCACAAAATTTATGATGTCTCTCTTTATGTCATTGCACCGAAAGAATTATCATAGATCATGGTACATCTTAGTGGAACCTGATGAATGGAATATATGGAATTATGGGCTTCTGTAAGGATCTAATTTCTCAACTCACCCACATTAGGAACACATAAGTGACCTTGATAACGAAGTACACCATCTCCCTCTTGGGAGAAAACCTCTACTCTCTACTGATGAACTTCACCTTTTAACTGAAGTAATATAGGATCACTATCATATTTTTCCTTAATCACCGCTACCAATGAAGATTTTGACCCATTTTGAACTACCACACCACCATCTGACGTGTCTGTAAAGCAAACTCCTAAGCGAATAAGTCGGTAAACATCTTTGACTAATTCTTTCTTCTCTTCCTCAATATGTGCTACACTACCCATGGATAGTGTACTGAGGGCGTCAGCCACTACATTGGCCTTACCCGGATGATAGAGCATATTCATTTCATAGTCTTTGAGGAATTCAAGCCATCTCATCTGAAGAAGATTCAACTATTTCTGGATGAACACATACTGGAAGCTCTTACGATATGTGAACACATCAACATGAACACCATATAAAGTAGTGTCTCCAAATATTTAGGGAAAATACTACGGCTGCAAGTTCGAGGTCACGAGTCAGGTAATTCTTCTCATGGACCTTAAGCTCTCTAGAAGCATAAGGTATGAAGTTAACTCACTGCATCAACACACAACCTAGGCCGACCCTGGATGCTTCACAATAAATCACATAACCGTCTGAACCATGTGCTAGAGTTAAGACAGAAGTTATAGTCAACCTAGCCTTCAGTTCGGAGAAGCTTTTCTCACACTCATCGGACCACCGAAATTTGACCTTTTTTTTAGTCAACTTGGTCAATGGGGAAGCTATAGATGAAAATCCTTCCATAAACCTTCTATAATAATCGATCAAACCTAAGAAACTTCTGATATCAGTTGGAGATGTGGGTCTGGGCCAGCGTTGTACTGCCTCAATTTTTTGAGAATCTACTTGGATCCCTTCACTAGATACCACAAGACCAAGGAAAGTAACTGACTGTAACAAGAATTCACATTTGCTTGACTTAGCGAATATTAGGCGATCTTTGAGAGTTTGCAGAACAACTCTCAAATGAGGCACATGCTCCTCCTCACTCCGAGAATAGATGAAGATATCATCAATAAAGATGATGATGAACAAGTCCAAATATTGTTTGAACACCCTATTCATTAAGTCCATGAAAGTTGCAGGAGCATTTGTTCGTCCGAAAGACATAACTATAAATTCATAGTGATCATATAGAGTCCTGAAGGTTGTCTTTGAGATGTCACTATCTCTGACTTTGAGCTGATGATAGTCAGATATGATGTCTATCTTAGAAAAGCAACTAGCACCCAGAATTTGGCCGAACAAATCATCAATACTGGGATGGGATACTTATTCTAGATTGTGACTTTGTACAACTGACGATAGTCAATGCACATTCTGAGAGAATCATCTCTCTTTTTCACAAACAACACTGGGGCACCCCATGGAGAGATACCAGTTCTAATGAAGCCGGTATCTAGAAGGTCTTTCAACTGTTCTTTCAATTCATTAAGCTCAGTTGGAGCCATTCTGTAAGGAGGAATTGAAATAGGCTAGGTATCTGGAAGGAGATCTATTCCGAAGTCGATTTCCCTTTCGGGAGGAACTCTGGGAAGATCTTCTAGGAACACTTCTAGAAACTCATTTACTACTGGGCTAACGCAAGAGTTGGGGTTCAGATTTTGAATCCTTAACCCGAACGAGATGATATATATATAGCCTTTGGAAATCTTTTTCCTAGCCTTAAGGTAAGAGATAAATCGACCCATACGCACTGAGCTACTACCCTTTCATTCTAAGATTGGCTCGTTTGGAAATTGAAACCGAACGATCCTAGTTCTACAATCGACTGAGGCATAACATGAATGTAACCAATCCATGCCTAGAATGATATTGAAATCTACCATTTCTAACTCTACAAGGTCTACTGATGTGACTTTTTGAGAAACTGTGACAGGGCAATTTCTGTATACCTGTCTAGCTATAACTGGGTCACCGACTGGAGGAGAGACTGAGAAGGGTTCTGAGAGAGTTTCTGGACTGACACCAAAATTTACTACTATATACGAAGTTACAAAAGACAATGTAGCCCCTAGATCTAACAATGCATAAACATCTAAATGGAAGAATCTCAACATACCAGTGACCACATCGGGAGAATTTTCCTGGTCCTGGCGATCCTGAAGAGCATATAACCTGTTCTAGCGCTGACCACCACCAGTACCAGACGAGGGACCCTACTGAGTGGGGTGACCTGCTGGAGCTGCTGAAATAGTAGACTAAGTCTTTTTACCTCCTTGTCCTTACCTAGAAAAAGGGCAATCCTCAACCTATGACCAGACTGGCCACACTTAAAACACCCCTCTCTTCCAGCTAGACACTCAACCGGATGGTTCTTATCACACTTTGGGCAAGTTGGAAAAGTGTGGTTACCTGAAGCATTCCTCTGTGACTTAGAGCTTGATGCCCTGAAGCACTCCCCTATCACATCTAGGTTGTACTTTAGGTCATGATAGGAAAAGACACATCACGATCGTTAGCCTAAGGGATGCAATCACGAAGGTCAAAAGAATCTACACCAGAAACTGAAAAAACCAATAACTCAAAAGAAGGAAAAAGCCTCTGAATGGATCCTTAGAAATCATTCGGAGTACGATAAAAATAAACTAGGCATGCGACCCTACTAGAATCAACATTCCGAACTTTATGGAATTGTCATATTTTTGAAAAGATGTCAAAATGATAGAATTACCCTCCTAGACTACTCTTAAGGCTTAAAACACAACTTCTCACCCAAATGCCCAAAACTCAATCTAAGGCCTCGAAAACCTTACCAACCCCATTACTAGCTCAAACTCAATGTTCCAGAAGCAATGGAACTGACGTAATTCCCATCTGATCCTTGGAACTCAAAACGTTGACCAAAGTCAAACGTATCATGAATTCTTAACTCAAGAAAGGTCAAATCATTGAAAACACACTCAATCGCATCGGAGACAACACCAACCATTCTCAAAACACAAACTAAGCATGAAAATACAAAGGGGAAGGGAAAAATTGTAATTTCACAATAAAAGCAAAATCACAAGAAATGGGACATTACAGTAGGTCCAACCATAGACCATGTCTGGCAGATTTCTATTAAGGATGTTTTGGTATTTCTTACCCATTCAACCCCTAAACTATGTCGTTTTGGCCTTATAACTACCCCTAAAACCGTTGTTACTCTTAAAACATAGCCTATTCCCTCTCATTCACTCAATTCCCATAAATTTCCCCAAAGTCTTTTTCTCCAATTTTCTCTCAATAGCACTCGAGGCAAAGCTAGGGTTTCAAACTGCAAGGTCTCATCCTCTAGCAAATTCTTCAGGCTTTGATCATCAAGGTATGTGAGAATTCATCAATGGATCCCTATCATCCATTGGGTTCCCAAAAAAAACTCAAATCTTCAATTCAATTTCACCCAATTTCTTGGGTGTCATGTCAAATATTCACGGATTCAGTTTATTTATAATTAAATTGATATTATTTGATCTCATTATGCATAATTTGATTCAATTACATATTTTCTAATTGATTTCATATCGACCCATGCTTTCCCTTAATTATGACTATGAACTTATGAACTTCTATTTATCTAATAATTATGGATTCATGCATGTTTTATTAAATTGATGATTTATGATTAAAGAATGTTTTAAGAGGAAATGTCAATGATTTTTGAAAGGTTTCCTCACATATGAAAGAAAATCATGGTTTAGATGCTTAAAAAGGAAGTGTCTCATGAACAAGCTTATGAAAACATAATTTTGTAATGAGCTATTCTAATATGAACCCATGATTGGATTGGTAGTCATAATTGTTGTCTTTCCAAGTATTTTGACTATGATATAATTATGGCATTGTCTATTCCGTTGGGATTTTACTTAGCACCAAGAGGACTTTGAGATGGAGTCTCTTCCGTTAGTAAAGGTCGGGTCTCTAGAAGCAATCTCCTTGTCCCTAACTATGTGCCCGTAGGATTGTCTTAAATGACCTAAGCTAGTAGATCCACTTTAGCCATAATGAATGATACGGAGTTCTACCTTGGCAAGTAGACTCTCTCTTTTCAGTGTAAGGTTACACCGGATTCCATGTTATAGCTCACATGGTTTATTATTGGCTAATGGTAAATATCCTAGAAATGAACTATGTTTTCTTCAAAAGCCTTTTCAAAGCTTTCCCTACGGTTTTCAAGTATGCATTGACCTTGTTCTTGACTTATTATTTCTCTTTAAAGACTTTTATTACGTTTTACTTCGTCATGCATATTATGTTTAAGTTCATTGTGCTATCATGTCTATGTTCTTATTTAACTTCCCCATACTTAGTACATTCATCGTACTAATTCATATTTCTTCTATATTGTCTCATAATATAAGGTCCAACGCTTCTCCTCCCAGCTGAGGCTAGATTGGGACTCCTCAGTTGATTGTTGATGGTGGTGAGTCATTATGATTCGAGTGCAAAGACATAGATGTTGTTACAACTTTTATTGTCTTTTAGTTTTACACTAGTACGTGGTGTATAGGTGATGCTTATCATGACCAACGACACTATCCTACGGTATGAGTGTCTACGATCGGCGATAATATAGTAACCCAACCAAGGGTTGGGGTCGTGTCCCAAGGGAGCGGTTTTGAGAATCAGTAGCCAATTAGAATTTCGTTTGAATTAGACGTAGCTAAAAACATTTGCGATAAAATACATTGTAAATTAAATGGGGTGACACAGAAGTATCAAATATCAAAAGGGGTTTTCTAACAAGTGATAAAACAGCAAAATAAACAAGAAAATCAAGTATGGGGAAGGTTCATGGGATGTGACCGCAATACAAGTTGAGATAAATCGTTGGGTACATGCTTTCAATAGGAAATTTTCAAGACAATAGTGACTAGGCTAAGCTTTAAATGGAAATAAGTTCCCTCTCGGGCAACTTACCCTGTTTCAAATGTGTTCCTCTCGGACACACATTTGCCGCATGAAGACCAACCTACGCCTTACCCCACTCACTCTCTCGAGCTGAGTGTTAGGATATGGGACTAGGGCTCACCCTCTGGGCTGAACCTCATGTCGACCCACTCCTTAGGCCATCAGTCTAGTGGTTTTGGTTTCGTGAACTCCCTCTCGGGCAAGCCGAAAACACATGGGTCGCTTTGTATTTGCAACTACAAACCCTTTAGATTAAACCACAACCACTAGGTGAAATAACCATTAAAATACATCTAACCTATCAGCAAGCAAGACCCAACAAGAATATCAACCCATATTTGCTAAATCACACCCCAAGAATGGGGGTTTTTAGCCACACATCAAGAAATAAGAAATTATACCTAACATGATAAAGAAATCAACTGGGTATAAGAAATTAAACCTTGAATTAAGCTACGGAAGAAGAATAAAGAAGACCCACTTCCAACTTGGGGAAGATGAACTACTTTCTTCAAGTCTCCACAAAACCCTCTCCAAACTTGAGAGACAAATACAGAAAAATACTATAGACTAATAATAATTTTTACTCTAAAAATGTTCTCCAAAAGACTACAACTCTAACTAGTATTTATAGTTTTCACAGATTGTGCTGCGGAGGATCGTTCGGTGACATTAGTCGAGATCGCCAATGAACTCGGCGATTTGCCCTTTAATCAGCTCATCGCCTTCAATGTCTTGCCTTCAGCATCCTCATATTCTGGATCATTGGGCGGTACAGTACTGCTTCGCGGAACTAATCGGCGACTCGCTGACTGCTCCTTTCCTCGCCTTTTGATCCACTTCCTTCAAGGCTTCGCGTACTGGAACAAAGGGTGGTGCATGTCAATTCGGCGACTCGCCAAGTTGGACTCGGCGATCCGCAGACTTTCATTTCTTGTTCTTTTCAGCCCTTTTTGCTCCGTTTTGCGCCTAAGTGTCCATGCTTCCAGTAAAACTTCAAATACCTGAAATT
>JAJOOH010023111.1:0-21088 GCA_029582605.1 Solanum gracilifrons
TAAGTCCCTAAAGCCTATTTTATGAACTAATGTTAAATAAAGGCTTAAAGATGTTTAAAAAGGAAGTTGGAGCTTAGCACCGAGTGAACATGAAAAATGAATCGGGGGCTTCTCGTTTAGCAAGCCCGGCTTCCCACAAGAGAAACTTCACATTTAGCAAGTCCGGGTTCCCAACATAGATGTTGTCTCATGAGATGGAAACCTCCATGGCTAGTAAGTCAAGGTTTCTAGTAGCAATCTCATTTTTCCATAACTACGTGCCCCCGTAGGTCTTAGCTTAGTGGATCCACTAGATAGCTATTGTGTATGTAGGTTCTACCGTGGCAAGTAGTACCCTCTCTTTTCGGTGTGGGAGTAGAACACCGGATTCCATGTAGCTCACATGGTCTATGTCGGTTATGGCAATGTCTCCCGAAAGTTAAGAAATGAACTAAGATAAGAATATGAACTATAGTCATGATTTCATGCAGAGTTACTTAGTATAGGTAGGACTATGGATCCTACTTATGCATTGAATAAGTGGACTCTAAGGGAGGTTATGACTAGGCTCTTTATGTAATGAAGACTATGGTCTATGTATGTTAATATGATAGCATGTTAAGGTTGACTTTACTTATGTCAAGACATGAAGTATGATTATGCATGTTAATTACATTTATAATTTCTTAATGGGTTTACTTAGTATATGTGGGGGTATGGGACTCCATGTGTACATTGCACAAGTGATCTTGTGAAGGGGTTTTGAGGGTAGTTTACCTATGATATGAACTAAATGGGTTATGATTAATGATGTTGTAAAAGAATGAGTCCTTATATGATGTTATGAAGTATGTTGGTCTTATGTCTAATGTTAAATGAATATGTTATGACTTGTTGAATATGATGTGCCTAGTCTATGGTGGCTTCCTAGGAACACTTGGTGTGAGTAGTATTATGGGATGCTACTTGCACATTGCACTAGTGTGACTTGGGGGTTGTCTTAGGTGATTGTTCTTATGTGAAGACTATGTCTTATGGTGTGCTTATGACTCTATGAATATATGTGGCTGGGTTGATGAAGGCTATATGTAAGTTCACCCTTGGTAACCTTAAGGTGATACATTGCACTAAGTATTCCCTAAGGGTTGCTTGAGGAAAGGAGTTAAGATAAAGAGGAAGGTAATGTATTGTATGCATTGAATGTGCCTAAAATGTTATAAGTGGCTCTATGTGTTATTATGAATGGTTTCTGTGTGTACGATGATGTATGTGGTTTATATTATTCTTATTGAACTAAATGTTCTTGAAGTTTCAATAAAAAGGAATGATGCATGGTTTCCAACTAAATGTCCCTTTTAAAAGCATGTTTTTGCATGGTTATCATACTTAGTGCATTATTGTACTAACACCATTCTTCTTCATACTTTTACACTAAATATACGTGGTGGTGGCTAAAGGGCCTTTCCTAGAAGTGATGGGCTTGGCTTACTATTCCCAAGTTCGGGTGTGTCCTTAAAGATTCAAGGATCTTTATGTTAAAGAGTTTCCTTAAGTTCAATGTACTAGATAGTAGTTTCTTTTGTATTGTAAGGGTTGTGTCCCTCTTGTGTTGTAGTCGTGTTTTAAGATGGCTACATTGAGTCGTAGTACTTTGATTTTGTATTAAAGGTTTAAATGAGGTGACCTTTAAGTCTTGTGTTATATTATGATTTTTTTTTAAAACTTTCCACTATTTTTCTATGATAAATGCTAAGACGAATGCTAAGTGCTTGTATAAGACCTCTGAGAGGTCGAATACGCCAATAATGGCTAGGGGGTGCTCTCGGGTCATTACATGATTCTACCAGGCCTAGGAGAAAGAAATCTAGGTCCAAGGAACCTAGACATACCGAAACAAATGTTTCTTGGACATATGGGAAGGCAGGCCATAAAGCTAATGAATGTCGTTCGAAAAACAAAAAGAAGAAGATCAATCTTCTTAACATCGATGAAGAAACCAAGGGTAAACTCCTTGCTATTCTTGACGAACCTTTTTATGAATCTTCAGGAACATCTGATGAATACAGCGATGATGAAGATATTGATCTAAATTATGAATCAGATGCTAGCCAATCAGGAAAAGATTACATCAGTACTGAAGCATTTTGTTCTTGCTACAGTACTCCTCAAACTATCAGAGTCATTTTTGATCATTCGAAAGAAGCTCTTTTTGATGGTATTCAGCATATAGCTGATGATGAGGCTAGGATCGTTTTCTCCTAGAACTCAAGAATATCATTCTCAATACGGACAAACCAAAATCTCGTCCAGTTGTAGAACCTTTTTGCATGAAACAAATCATGAGTCGTTCAGATAGCCATTCTGATCCTTCAATATCCGATCTTCGTCGTGAAGTATCTAGTCTCAAGGAAGAGATTAGAGATATCAAATCTCGACTAGGAAAAGTCGAAATGGATGTTCTGACAGATCAAGTCCTCAAGAAGGCAACCTTACAAGAACTAGATTCAGGCCATGAATCTATGCAAGACAATGAAGTTGACTCGATCAACAATTATCATTTGGCTGAACCAATAGTCACTAATACCAGTAATAATCCTTCTAGCTCGGTAGCTCCAGGAGTAACGGTAATCTCTTCGATTAGACCTCAGAGTCATCATATTCCTGTTAAAATAGTTGTTAATAAATATTTTGTGGTTAACAAAATTGCTTCGTTATATAGTGGTGCAGATCGCAACTGCATTGTAAAAGGTATAGTCCCTACAAAGTATTTGCAAAAAAGTACTTCAAAATTTTACTCCACTACAGGAGAACTTTTGCAAATTAATTATAAGCTTTCTAAAGCTCATATTTGCAATAATGGCATTTGTTTAACAAATGATTTTGTAATTACTGAAGATATCAATGAAGATATCGTTCTTGGAATACCTTTTATCACTCAGATAAAACCTTATTTTATTGATTTAAATGGTATTAATACTACTATTCTTGGAAATGATTTACATTTTCGTTTTGTTAAAACTCGTTCTCAAGATGAAAGTAACTTCATAAGAGAAAATACAGTTTTTCGTATTAATAACCTTTCACAACATATCACCTTTTTAAGGGATGAAATTCATGTTAAAAAAATCGAACAGATTTTAAAAACCCCGGAGATGGTTACTAAAATAGCCAATCTTCAGAAAAGATTGGAAGAAGAAATATGTTCTGATTTCCAAATGCTTTTTGGGAACGCAAAAAACAAATTGTTGACTTACCATACATTGAAGGATTCAACGAACAGGCTATTACCACCAAGGCAAGGCCCATTCAAATGAATCATGAAATGATGGAATTTTGTAAGAAAGATATTGACACTCTTTTAAAATATAAGATTATCAGGATTTCCAAATCTCCTTGGAGGTGTTCTGCTTTTTACGTTAATAAGAACGCGGAGAAAGAAAGAGGAGCACCAAGACTGGTAATCAATTACAAACCTTTAAATTCCATTTTAAAATGGATCAGGTATCCCATAACTAACAAATGAGACCTTTTGAAAAGGACTTTCAAAGCTAACGTTTATAGCAAGTTTGACATGAAATCGGATTTTTGGCAAATTCAGATTTTAGAAAAGGATAAATATAAAATTGCCTTCAACGTCCCGTTTGGACAATATGAATGTAATGTAATACCATTTGGGCTTAAGACCGCCCCTTCTCAATTTCAGAATATCATGAATTCCATATTCAATGATTATTCTTAGATGTTAATTGTTTATATTGATGATGTGCTAATCTTTTAAGAGAACATTGACTCTCATTTTAAATATGTCAACACCTTCTTAAAGATTGTTAAGAATAGTGGGTTAGTCATCAGTGCCAAGAAAACGGTACTATTCCAAACCACCATCAGGTTTTTAGGTCATGACCTTTATCAGGGCACTTATAAACCTATTTGCAGGGCCATAGAGTTCTCTTCCAAATTTCATAATGAAATTCCTAATAAAACCCAACTTTAGAGGTTTTTAGGAAGTTTAAATTTTGTAGCTGATTTTATTCCAAAAGTCAGACATGTTTGCGAGACTTTGTATAAAAGACTTAGAAAAAACCCAATTCCCTGGAGTGCTGAACAAACACAAGTTGTCATCCGTGTCAAGACTTTAGTCCAAACTATTCCATGTCTAGGAATCCCAAACCCAAATGCTTTTATGATTGTTGAGACGGATGCATCTGATGCAGGTTATGGAGGAATCATTAAACAAAAATTAGATCTTGAATCTGCAGAGCAACTAGTTCGTTTTACATCCGGAATCTGGAATTCCTCTCAAAAAAATTATTCGATAGTAAAAAAGGAAGTTTTGTCTATAGTGCTATGTATCACTAAGTTTCAAGACGACCTAATCAATAAAGAATTTTTATTAAGAGTAGATTGTAAATCTTCTAAAGAGATCTGGCAAAAAGATGTTAAAAACCTTGTTTCAAAACAAATATTTGCTAGATGGCAATCTCTACTATCTAGTTTTGATTTCAAAATTGATTTTATCAAACGAGAAGATAATTCTCTACCAAATTTTGTAATTCATGAATTCTTGCACGGAAAACATGAGGCCATTTAGACCAAACACTCCTTCCAAAGGAGACAACCTCTCAAAAGCAAAAATGGCTAGACCATTTATCCATCCTCCTTTAACCCCAGCAAAAGCTGAAACTTCACAAAGGCCTGAACTAACATTCCAAAACAAGTTCACAGCTTTAGCCGAATTTCCAAGGCTACCCTCTCCTTCTCAACAGAAGTTTCCAAGACTTCATTGTCCGCCTCAACCAAAGTTGATCAATCTTAGACCAACAAATCAGTTTGAACAAGGAGCATCTTCCAGCTCCATCCAAACCAAAGAGAGCTATACTATGAAGACACCTGAGTCTTTCGCCCAACCTAGTAACCCTGAGTTAACCAAAACCATCCCTTCCAAACCAACCCCAAAAGAAGAATCTTTTGAATTTATTGTTTCACAGGTATTCCCAATAATGGCTCTCAACAAAGAATATGTAAATGTAGATATAGGAGTCCTAATCAGACCATGCTACACATATTCCAATTATGTGGATACTGATAATCCATTGAAGACCAGAAGATTCTATGAAGCCATTCTTACGGATACGGATTCAATAGAAATTGAGCATTCTAGAGATGCAAACAATTATATTAATTATTAAAGGTTTACTATCAAGAAAATCTTGGATCCATTTGAATGATTTGCAGACCATCTACATACTCTCATTGCTTTGATGATGACCCACAAGCCACAGACTTATAACTGGTATGATTATAAGGTGGCATGGATGAATATCATTTATTTGAGACCAAGACATACTTGGATCGTGAAATTTAGTCCAAGAATTATGAAAGAACCTATTCCCAGATCGTTCTACGAATGGAGGAACTTATTCGGAGTAATTGAGAAAATTCTCCCCCAACAATTTCTTAATAGGCTTGAAGAATTCCAAACCAAAGAAGAAATTACTACCCTACCATCGCATATCAAATTATGCAAATATTATATTCAAAAAAGAATATCCTATATTATTTCTTGGAATTTCTCCAAGAATGATTTTGAACGCATCCAATATTTATGTAAGCAAATTCAAGTCAAAGGTTGGATTCCCAAACAACCAAACCCTAAGGTCCAAAAAAAGACAAAATCTTCAACAAAGAGTTCATCCAAGGCATCTATCAAACAAAAATTGAAGGACGCATTGTATAACATGGAAAAATATGAAGAACACCAGATCATGAAAATGATTGAAGATGCCACTTCCACAGAAAGCAACAGTGAAGACAACGGTGACATGTGTGATCCCAAAGGTTTAGCCTTGCCTTACATGGACCCTGATTTTGAATAAGAAAAAGACCATTGTGGAAAAATAGAGGCAAAGCCGGAATTGGTTTTCCATATAGTGGCATTTCACTATTCTAAATTAGCATCCAATGAGAAGCTACAAGATAAAACACTTTTGAGAAAAGATGTTCCTTAAATATCTCTTTAGGAAAAATGAGATTCCCACTTAGTCACTTTTGAAAAAGAAATGGACCCTAATGTTTTCCACTATGAGAAAATTATTCCCCACTATCTCTACTTTAACAAAAGTAAACACCTCCTTTTGTCGTTAACATCCAAGCCTTACAGTTGTATTCCTAAGATATAAAGGCAACCTCTTCTTCTCCTATAAAAAGATACTTTGATTTACACTTAGAGGAATAAGAAAATTTCCAACATTATTCTGAAAAGCTCTCTATCTATTATCCCTTGTTAGCTATGTTTGAAGATATTCAATAAACGTCAATCATTTGGAACCCAACCATGAACATAGTTCTATCTTTGTTACTCGTCTCCTAAAATTGAAAGACATACTCTCCAGCAATGATTGGCATTTTGAAAGCATAAGTCAACCCTTTGCGTCTCATTCTGAAAGATCTCAGATTGAAAGAGTTGTTCAGTTTCCTTATAGGTCAATAGAACTCAAGTTTCTTGATAATTCTATTAGGAGATCTTCTTCGTGTCGAAGGTCATCCTGGTCCCCTTTTACTTCGTGTCCCTCAAGAACTATTCCCCGAGCACCTTCATCTTAAAAAACTCCGAAGGAAGCAGACGAAGCTGAGGATGGAACTATTTCTGTTGCTGACAACAGTAAAGGCAAAGTCACAGGAATAGACTTTTCAAGTAATGTACCTAAAGTGTTCTACCAAGATATTTATGACAGTCCCACTGCAAGTGAAATGGAACCTCCAAAGGATAATAAACCATCTTGGTTGCTCGGGATGCTCAAGACAAAGAAAACCTTTGAGCCCAATCCGGCCATACTACATAAGCAATGGACTCATCCAGATAATCAGGTAAAGAGAAAATGGTATGTTGCTACATTTACTATTTCTCAAAGAGAATCCTTTATAGATTTATGGATGACTGATATGAGAAGAATCGGTTGTGAAATTGAATTCTTTAAATGGTTTGAAATGACTGGAAGGATTGAAAATTTGACAGAATCTTTGCAGGTTATCATTAATAAATGGTATACTACTTCTAATAAGATTGTTGAATCTATTATCCTCATCTTGAAGGAATTAACATCCCTGTTGTAGGAACAGTGATCAATGCTTCTCCTTTTAAAGAAAAAAGTGATAAGGCTAGCACTATACTCACTGCTGCAGACATTGACCAAGTAGTAGAACAAAACAACTACTTAAACCAAATTCTTCATATTATCTCTAGACAAATAAAAGATATTAAACCCACTCTTAGTAGAAGACCAACTCCGGCTTCTACCTCATCCAAACATAATATTGAACATAACCCAAGATTCAATATTATCTGATACTTTCGAAGTCACTAAAAATATTATTACCAAGTTCAATGCCAAACTAAACAATTTCAACATCTCCAAAAAGGATGGAAAAACCCCAGACAAAGTTTCTACTCTTAGAGAGAAATTTTTTACAGACATTCAGGATAAAAACATCCTGCTACTAAAGCTATCCAATGGTCGTTTTCATAATATAAAAAACTACCATAATAAGCCCTCTTTCACAGATTTGCAGTATGAGGAAAATGCATTCTTATCCACTTCATCTCATGAAGGAAGAACCATTACAGAATGGAACATTGATGGTCTTGCAGAGCACTAGATTTACAACAAGCTCCATGAAATGGGAGTTGCCATCACTGCATATATAATGCGAGGTTCAGCAGATAAAGAAGCTGCTACTATGATTGCTTCAGGTTTCACCGAAATGATAAAACATTGGTGGGACAACTACTGCAATGATGAGACCAAGCACCTCATTATTAATGCCACAACATCGGAGACAGTTGTTAAATTGGAAGGAAGCACTCTATCCACTTCCCAAGTTATAAGAAAAGATGTTTGTGCTGCTCTCCTTTATCATAACACTGAACACTTCATTGGCGAACCAAAACTATTTCAGGATAGGAGTCTCCAACTCCTAAATAATCTCAGTTGTCCAAATCTAAGTGACTTTATTCACTATAAGCATGCCTTTCTCAGCAAAGTTATGATTCGTCCAGACTGCCATTTGGATATTTGGAAAGAACGCTTCATCAGCGGACTTCCCCCACTTTTTGTTGATAAAGTAAGGACGAATATAGAAGATCGCAATGACGGTCGGATTTCTTACAGTAATTTAACTTATGGTGATTTGTTAAGCACCATCAACATTGTAGGGCTTGAACTCTGCACTGATATTAAGCTGAAGCATCAGCTTAAAAAAGAACAGTCATCATCCAAGAAAGAACTTGAAAGATTTTGTCGAGACTTTTGTCGGATAAAGTTAAAAAAGACAAAAGTGAGAAGACTAGAAGATTCTATGAAGCCATTCTCACGGATATGGATTCAATAAAAATTGAGCATTCTAGATATGCAGCATTCTAGATATGCAAACAATTATGTTAATTATTCAAGGTTTACTATCCAGAAAATCTTGGATCCATTTGAATGGTTTGTAGACCATCTACATACTCCCATTGCTTTGACGATGACCCACAAGCCACAGACTTATAATTGGTATGATTATAAGGCGGCATGGATGAATTTCAGTTATTTGAGACCAAGACATACTTGGTTCGTGAAATATAGTCCAAGCATTATCAAAGCACCTATTCCCAGATGGTTCTACGAATGGTGGAACTTATTCGGAGAAATTGAGAAAATTCTCGCCCAACAATTTCTCAATAGGTTTGAAGAATTCCAAACCAAAGAAGAAATTACTACCCTACCATCGCATATCAAATTATGCAAATATTATATCCAAAAAAGAATATCCTATATTATTTCTTGGAATTCCTCCAAGAATGATTTTGAATGCATCCAATATTTTAGTAAGCAAATTCAAGTCAAAGGTTGGATTCCCAAACAACCAAATTCTAAGGTCCAAGAAAAGACAAGATCTTCAACAAAGAGTTCATCCAAGGCATCTCTCAAACAAAAATTGAAGGAAGCATTGGATAACATGGAAAAATATAAAGAACACCAGATCATGAAAATGATGACGATGCCGTTTCCACACAAAGCAGCAGTGAAGACAATGGTGACATGTGTGAGCCCAAAGGTTTAGCCTTAGCTTACATGGACCCTGATTATGAATAAGAAAAAGACCCTTGTGGAAAAATAGAGGCAAAGCCGGAATTATTTTTCCATATAGTGGCCTTTCGCTATTCTAAATTAGCATCTAATGAGAAGCTACAAGACAAAACACGTTTGAGAAAAGATGTTCCATTATATCTCTTTAGTCAAAAAGAGATTCCCACTCAATCACTTTTGAAAAAGAAGTGGACCCTAATGTTTTCCACTATGAGAAAATTATTCCCCACTATCTCTACTTTAACAAAAGTAGACCCCTCCTTTTGTCGGTAACATCCAAACCTTACACTTGTATGCCTAAGATATAAAGGCAGGCCCTTCTTCTCCTATAAAAGGAGACTTTGTTTACACTTAGAGGCATCAGAAAATTTCCAACATTATTCTAAAAAGCTCTCTCTCTCTCTCTATTTTCCCTTGTGAGTTATGTTTGAAGATATTCAATAAACGTCAGTCATTTGTAAGTTATTTCTCTTTTAAATTCTGCATTACTACAGATCCATTTTATGGACCATGTTGGCAGCATACGTACTTAGTATGAGCAACTAAGTATATATACCGTCTAATGGACTTACAGAACAAAATATCTTAATAAGTATAACAACAATAATTATCATGCTAGCAAATATATAGGAGATATTAAAATACATATCAAAGATCCAAATAGAGTTTCTCAGGGAGGTTCTTTTGGTTTTGCAACAGTTCTTATTCCTAGAGTGATCATAGCTATGGGACCACCATCAACAGGTCTAAATGCCTTCCTGGCTACAGCGACCGTACAAATTCAGCTGACCAACGTACGAACCAGATATTTATCGATTAACTCATATTCATAGGAAAGAACGAATACCTCACACCAAGTATAGAAACGGTATATAGGAACATGATAAGTATGATAATAAACAAATATATACAAACATCATGACGAAAATTATTAACTAATCACTTTGCATGTAATACACTAGGAAAGGGTTTCTATTACTAGGATTATTGCGTTATGAGCCTATGGGGAAAACGATCACCTTAATTTCTTTCTCATCTTGATAAGCAACTAAAGTTTGAATCTTGCTTACTAATTGTCACATAATTTCCAGAATTTGTTTCACAAATCCCCCCCTTTAATTACTTGTTTCGGAAATACTTTGACTGAATGAATATAATCGTAAGTTGAATTTAAGTCTAGACCATATTCCTCGTGGGATCGACCCCAACCTACAAGTTGGGTTCTTTACTTGATAATGATCGCTTATGCTTTTTTAGGGAGGTGTAATTTGAGCGTATCAAAAACCCCAAAGTTCTTCTTCTCTCAATATTTCTCTCTAACTCAAGGAAGAAGAAGAAGTGGGAGCTAAGGTATGGATTCAAGGCGTTTCTTCATCAAATTTATTGGGGAATCTTAAGCAAGGTTTGGTGATCCTTCATCTAGGGGTAGCTTCCACCCCTAGAGTCCATTCAAAGTAAATTTTCAAAGTTTTCAAGTTCATGAAAAACCTAGGGTTTTACTCAATCTCATGGGTTCCTTCTTCAAACAATTTCAAAAGGTTATTAATGGAATATTATGATTGTGTTAGTGTTTAGTTGATGATTTAAGATGAAAATACTCTATGAACCCATGATTTCTCTGAATTCCTAAATTGTGCCATTATGAAGTGAATTTGTTTATTATGGAAGCTTATGATTGGAATATGTCTAAATTGCTTTGGGTTATTGAATTGTATCATTATCTATGCCTTAATTATGGTAAATTATTGGTGTGTTGATGATTTGAAATTCATGGCCTTGAAGGAAAGTATGACTAAATTATATGTTGAAGTAGAATGTATTTGACTATTGATCCACTTGAAAGGTGGAGGTGTTTACTTACTAAGTATGTGAATGTGAGTTCAATGAAGTTAGGGTGATCATGTCTTGAAGGTATTTGTGTGATTATTGAAAGGCTATTTCTAAATTTGATACTCATGAATGTTGATGATAGAACATGAAGGATTCTTCAATATAATGTATATCTTGAATTGGTAGGCTTATGCATCCTTTCCTTGTATAAATGAATGTATTGTTGATTTTTGAATCCTTGGATCGGTAGGCTAGTGGCACCCTTCCACTCATGTTAATAATGAACCTTGGGATCGGTAGGTTCATGGCACCCTTCCATGAAGTTTAATGATGAACCTTGAACCGGTAGGCTTATGGCACCCTTTCAAGAAGAGTTAATGAGCTTTCCTAAAATGTACCTTGAAACAGTAGGGTTAAGGCACCCATTCATGTGTTAATGAATGTATCTTGGGATGGTAGGTCAATGGCACCCTCTCATGTGTGATAATGTTAAAGTAATTAACTACTCTATGGGAATGTAGGCTAAGCACCGAGTGGATTCGGTTAGATGGAAACTCTGTCGATGTTTAGGCTGGGGTTCAATGATCATCAGCCTTGTCCCATAACTATGTGCCCGCATAGGTGTAGCTAGAGGAGCCACCTAAGCTAATGTTAATGATCTTACCTTAGGCAAGTAAACCACAATTTTACGGTGTGGGGTTATATGACACCAGATTCCATGTCAAGCTCTCATGGTCTATGTCGGTTGAATGCTTATTCCCATCGTGTGAGATGTGCATTATGGTTTATTGAGAGGTTCTATGAAATGTAGGTGGTAGTAAGTGATGCCCTCTATACATTGTACGAGTAGGCTTTGATAGGGTGATGGTGAGTTCTCTAAGCCTTATTTACTAATGTATGAAACTCCTCTAAGTTAAGTAATGGAAGAATGTTGACTCCTTAATGCTTAATGTGATGATGCATGATATACTTGGGTTATATTTTGAGTTATTTTCCCTTGTCATGCCTTATGAAATGTTATGTCTCTTTTGTATGGATATTGTGAAAAGCTGAAAAGGAACGAATGGTAAGTTCACTTTTGGTGACTTTAATGTGGTGCCTTGGTGTGGATGGTGGTATGGGACGCTATCCATGCATTGCACAAGGTATAGCATAAGGGTTACTTGAGGTGAAGGTCTAAGGTAAAGGTAATGGTTTAGATGTTGACATTGTCTTAATGTGATGTTATAACTTGTATGATGATTACACTTGTATTGTATGTCTCTTATGCTATTGTTCATGTTATTCTTATAAAGTGGCATAATGCATGGTTTTCAACCAAAATGTCTCGTTTAAAGCATGTTTTTGCATGGTCATCATACTTAGTACATTTTTGTGTGCTACCCCATATTTCTCTTATTTTTAGTACAAGTGTAGGTTCTGGAAAGTGATTGCTTCTATTTAGATTGAAGTGCTTGAACTGAGATTTCCTCCAAGACTTGGTATGTCCTCATGGATTCGACGACAAAAATTTTTATGTTTCCTTTTGTTCATGTAATAGACATTTCTAGTCTTTTTGATTGTAAAGGGTCGTTTCCCTACTTTAGTTTTCAAGATTTGGTTAAAATGGCCATGTGAGACTTAGACTTCCGCTGTATATTTTTTTAAAAGTGTTGTTAATGATGTTTTGATAGTTTGGATTTTAAATAAGTTTTAATTCCGCACTATTTTCCTTATTATCGAATGCAATGAAATGCTAATTAGAGGCTTGTATAAGACCCTTTTGGGGTCGAGTACTCCATGTAAATTCCAGGGTATGAGCTCGGGTCATTACACCTACACTTGATTATGTATGAATTGTCTAGGATGATAATAATGTTGTTGTGTTGATTGAAAGGTTATTCTCATGAAACACTATGAACAATAATTTCAAAGGCTTACTCACATGTTAATATTGATTCTAAGGTCGAAACTACATTCTCACCTAAATGAATATATGAGCTATTTTATGAGTTGTATTGAATGAAGGGCAAGGTATTCCTTCACACATGTAAATACAATTCAAGACTAATTATGTATAATTTGTGGAACAATGCATATCACCGAGTGGATATGGTAAATGAGGTAGAGGCGCTCCCATCAATACAATAGGTTAGGTCATCTAGATTATTCTCATGAGATGGAAGCTCCTCCGCAATACAATTGGTCGGGTTTCTAGAAGGAATCTCCATATGCCATAACTATGTGCCCACATAGGTCTTTAGCTAGTGGATCCACCTAAAACCTAATACATGTAGTTCTACCTTAGGCAAGTAGGTGATACGCTCAAATTACACCTCCCTAAAGAAGCATAAGCGATCGTTATCAAGTAAAGAACCCAACTTGTAGGTTGGGGTCGATCCCACGAGGAAAATGGTTTAGACTTTACTTTAAGCAACAATTATATTCAATTAGTCAAATTACTTCAAGAAACAAGTAATTAAAAGGGGGGTGTTGTGAAACAAATTGTAAGAAGTCAGTAAGTGATCAGTAAACAAAAGTCAATTTCGGTTGTTATCATGATGAGATAATTAACTAGGGTAAACGTGTTCCCCACAAGCTCGTCACGCAGTAATCCTAATAATAGCAATCCTTTCGTGGTGTTCTACATGCAAAGTGATAAGTTCGGTATCTCTAAATCCTTCGTCCGGCATCTAGAGAATTTCACCCCACACCTTGGTCCAGCTACGTGTGTATATTTTACTAACCTTTACATTTACCTCATAGTAGACATCATAATCGATGTTTTGTCTTAGTTATTACTTCGCACCAATCGACACTAGCCTATTAGATAGTATCACACTAAATCTATGTTGATAATTCTTTTCTTTTTGATTACGTCCTTTGTCCGGCAAATAGCAACAAGGAGAGTTCTAACGCGTATGGTCCGTAGATATCTACGGATCAACTGTATGGTCCGTAGATATCTACGGACCGTACATGGCCACCGTGGTTCCACACTTGGTTAGATTTCCCTGATTTGCCTCCCATGCCTTTCCTGCTGATCTACGACCACCATCTACTAAGCGTCAATGGACCTACGATCAGTAGATCACCTCCCTAGATGCCCTTTTTCTGCATTTCTTTTAGTTGTCTCTTTACTTCCGCGCCTGAACATCTTTCCTGCAAAATATGATTAAAACACATAAAAACTAATACAAAAAGGCCCTAGACACACACAACTTGTAAGTGAAATGTATTAGAAATACCATAAACTCACGGTATATCAACACCCTCAACTTAAATTCGTTGTTTGCCCTCAAGCGACGCACTCAGACTCTAAACGACACTTGTATAGAAGTAAGCATTCCAAGCACAAGCAATCACATGGCTCTCTATTCCACTCACTTTCTGCTTGGAAACTTTGTTCTCTTAGACTTGACAAACTAATTCATGCGGATCAAACCATGACAACGATCGACCAACCAACACACAACATACACTGTTTTACTATCACCAAAGTACCAACTTTCCGACAATGTAACTAGTGCCCTTACTTCAAACGAAATCCCTTTTCTTTCACAGAATGATTATGAATTTTGAGAACAAGGATTCATTCAACACTCATTCTCAGAAGTAACTTCAAGTACAGTTAGTTCTCAGTACCATAGGCTTGCCCTTATCTTCACTACTTAGCCTCTCCAAACTAGATTCTAGGATCACAATAGGACTTTCTTGGCTTGTAACGTAGGCTCATGGTCAGGTGTGGTACATTTGGGTACTTCTTAGTAACTTTATACCCTCCTTGACATTACACTAAGCTTTCAACCTCTTTTTGCCCTATTTTTGCCATCCTACTGTTGTGTCTTCTTTCCCTTGATTTTCTTCAACCACGGATGTGACTTTAAACCTTGTAGCTTTAAATTATTACTTTTTATAATAATGATCTTCCTTAGCTTTCAACAAGTCGCGTCCTTTCCTCTCTTTTTCAACATCAAACTCTTTTCATACCCACAATTCTTTCGGTTTCCTCTTTCATAGCCACCCTCAACTTATGGATTTTCCATTGGTTGAGGTGCACAATACCCGATGTCGGGTCAGGGCCAAGATTGAGGTTACTTTTTACATTAGCCACCCTCAACTTAGGATTTTGTCCTAAGTCAAGGTGCACATGTCCAAGGATGGACCGGGGCCAACATAGTCAATTATGGGAAGGTAAGTTCGGGGATTAGAAAGAAATGGTCTAATTTTAGGCTCAAAGGATTTGGATCAAAGGGAGCATTTATTTTATTTGGTTGGATCGTTCTTTTAGGCAATTTGTGGACTTATCAGAACAATGGCCTATGATCGCTTCCTAACCTCTAGATTGAATTGTCTTAGCAGGACTAACCGAGCAAGTTCTTGTTTTGCACAAAAACTATTTGAACAATCAACTATTCTCACACACTCTTTGCACATAGTTTCATTATCACATTACCCAGTTCAAGTTTCACCCTAAGTCATACCATCAAGTTGATTCATTATCATGTCATACTCAGAGCCAACACCTTCAACTTGTCTTAGCCTACCAATTCTATCACACAGAAGCAAATTTGGATGGGTATATTTTTCATAGGCCATCATGCTTCATTGTTTTTCATGCTTCTACACATACGATCCTAACACATGCCGGTTCAATAGAAATTAAACAGTCTCTTCGGGACAAAAGAACACATGCAAGAAAACCCCAAAGAGAGGATGTATGAGTTAGGTTATTCAGACTTCACCCTACCACTCACAATCCATTTACCGCATCCCCAACAAAAAATAGATGTTATTGTCCCTAATGCATACAAAAACAGTAAAAGATAATGGATTGGGTGAAGCAAACCTGTGGCGTATTGCGCCGAAGAATCATCAACAAGCGGGTGGGTCCGGTTTCCCGCAGCCCGCTGGAACCATACTTGGGTCACCCTCACTAGTGCCCACATCAACCATCATAGCACCTTCAGTAGTGCTCTCGGTCACTCTAACCGCACCATCAGTGGTGCTCACAACATCCCTCACGACAGGCGGGACATCTACAACTGGGGCAGAACTCGATGCCCCTGCAATACTCTCACGCACCCACTATTGGCGCAACTCTTCATCTAAAATCGAAGCCTTCCTAGGCTCTTTCTCTTGCGTACGCTGTCTCTTTTGAGCTTTTTCCTCAGTGCGCCTAGAACGGTGCCTCTTGCCTTTGGTATGTGTAGGCTCAGTCCCCTCCCCTCCTCGGCGGTCATACTGAATAAAGCATCCAACACCGTATCATAAGCCAACGCAGTAGGTGCTGCCTGAGGCTCAACTGTACGGGTGGCAAGAATGGCATCAACGTCGGCCCGGAGACTAGCTAACTAGGACTGCAAAGAGGATAGATTTATGGTTGGGGATAGTCGCTCAAGGACTCTCAATTCAAAGGGATCAAGACATTTATTAACGGCCTGGATCATCCAGTCCATCATGCCCTCCATCCTTCGCTCCGTTCTGGCCTTGGACTCGGCTATCGACTTTTGCATCCAAGGCTGGATGTGATGTAGCATTGTGGCCATCTGAGCCTCTAATTTCTGTACTCTGGCCAGCTGGACAACAGTTGCTCCTAATGGTGGTGTGGACCGGGATGAGCTAGGAACCCCACTAGCAGCCTGGGAAGAGGAGGCCGGGATAGTATCGATGTGATATGGTATAATGGGGTCACTTCTCTGTACCTGCCATACCGTGTCTGCAAGATCTGCACCCAAGGGAGGTACCTCAACCAAGGCTCTTTGCGAGGTGCCGCCACATTTGCCTCATTTGGAATGAGGCCCATATCCAAAGTCCCTGTAAGATGGATTAACCTGTCAAAATGCCAGATCGGCACTCCAGAGTCCCTGCACAATTGGAAAATCAAACATGGAAAGGGGTAAGTAGTTGAGGTCTTGAATGCCCTCTCGTGAATCTCTACCAGCAGCATGCGGGAAAAGTCAATCTCCACTCCTGCTACCAATGCTGCAACCATGACCACTCTATCCCATGTGAGTTGTTTGTCAGCTTTTGTAGGTGACACCCTGTTACGCACCAACAACCAAAAGAACTTGGCCACAAAATTTAATGTGGCCTTTCGGATACCCAACCGTGGTGTGGCGACCCACTCCGCACGCTCGCCATCTACAACAATGTATTTATCTAACCACAGTATAATAGCCTCTCGCTGCTCAGCATTGCTCTGGAAAGTGCTGCTTCGCACGATGTCCCATTTGTAATCAAACTCTGCTGTGTTTAGTGACCACGAGTGACCCGTGGTAGGTCCACAGAGAAAATGGTTGATGGTGGCATGGGATATGTCCACCGGACAACCCCAGACCATAGTGGAAGTGAGAGGGTCCTGGTCTATGGGCTTTGACTTCTTGGAGATCCAACAATGGAGAGTGGAGGCATATGAGGCGTAGAACTCCCGTACAATCTCCTCACTATAAGTACCTAGGTTTCGAGCCATCCAGTCACACCTGTGAAGGTTAAAAAGTCGGTGGATGTCGGGGACAGTGTGTAAGCTCCATGTGAGGACTATGCGCTCCTCTGTAACAATTCGGGCCATCTTCTCTTTGTCATTAATCATCTTGGCATCCCGATAGATTTTCCATTAGCCCTCAACACACCATATGTTTGGCTCACCAGCCATTGGAGTAGGGTTCTTATTCCTTGGTATGGGTACTGACTCTGAGCTAGTGGCCTCATCAGATGAGGCTGCTTATTCATTCTGGCTGGACCAGTAGCTGACTTGGCATTGGACCCCGAAGCATTGGCAAACTCAGACCCTGAAGCATGGTTGGACTCAGAGACTGAAGCATGGGTAGACTCGGAGCCAGACACAGACCCAATAGCTGAACTGGAAGCAGCCCTAGTTGGTGACTCGATCAGTGTGTGCTACTCATTAGACTGGGAGACAGTGACTACGTCGGGAATCACCTTCTGGGGGGTGCCTCTGGTGGCTCGGGGTGCAGTGGGAGAAGTCCTTGTGTTGGGAGGAACGTATGCTGGATATTTTTCCGTGTCCGTGTCCTCATCGATTAACCTGAAGCTAGGAGCAACAGATTTTGACTTGCCCTATTTTGACTAGGTGACGAGCTTCTTGGGTGCCATCGTACCTGTGGAAGTGATATTAGTGCCAAAACTAAGCATAAACAAACAAACAAAAAAATTTAGAACTATAAACGAACAGTAACAAAGTTCCATAAAAATTTCAAACAGAGGCTACAGTGATCATCCACGGAGGAGACCTACGGTCCGTAGACTGATCTACGGTCTGTGGAACCCTACCGTGGATCAGAGGACCAACAATATTGGTCGCAGATGGAAACCACGGATGTATAAAATGGTCCGTAGATTGATCTACGGACCGTAGTCCACATTCGTGGTTTCACACTTGGTGAAATTTCAGGTTCATCCAACCACGAACCTAATCTACGGTCCATATATCGATCTACGGTCCGTAGACGGGGTATCGTGGATGTGATATGTGCTAGATTTCAACCATTATTTATTTTCAAGTCCACCTCTTAGACCATTTGCAACAATTTCCTAGTCTAACCATGTATATCAACATTGAATCACGGTAGTTTGTCATTCTCAGGATTCCGATTAATCATTTTAACCAAGTATTTAAGACAAACTTTGGAACCCTAAGTCGAAACTTACATTTAGACTTATAATTATATACAATAAAGCCACACAATCACTATCTATCGTTCCAAGCATATTGTAACTTCCAATTTTATTATGCAATTACATCTAACAATTACCCAAGGTCAAGACCCGACTCCTAACTTTCTATATTCAATCTATGAACCGAAATTCAAAGTGAGGGGAAAGTTTATTACCTTACAAGCAACGAGGAGTGGGGTGATTGCATGACGACACTAAGCTTTGTAAGACCAAAGAATTACCTCTTCGTTACTAACCCGAACACCATACCTTGTGGAAACTTTTAGAGAGGAAAGGGAATTTAGGGGTTTGGGGAAAAGGAAGGGAAGATTAATTGGGGAGTGATGGAGTGATTATTGAGTGATTTAAGAAGTTTGGGAAGTTATGAAACGGTTTGGGAGTAAATGGAGGGAAGTGGAATGATTTAAAATTGGGGGATTTTAAATAGGATGTGTACGGGTCGGGTCAGGCAGCATTAGGGTTCTGCACCCATGAGACTCCGTCTACGGTCCGTGGGTCGATCTACGGTCCGTAGATTAGGACCGTAGATCACTCTTACACTTGGACAAGTTGTTGGGACTTACCTGGGATCTACGGACACCATCCACGGTCCGTGGATGGATCGACGGACTGTCGATGGGGTCCGTAGACCTCTGCACCAGACCATTTTCTGCATTATTTTCATAGCATACCTGCACATGTAGCAACCATTAGGCTATTCTTTATACATTTTCTGGACACTTTTTAGACACGGACTCTATGCTAATTCTAGCCAACACACCAAAAAAAAACTAAAATGCCTATCTAAATTAATACAGAGAATAAAGTAAATACAAAAACTGCTAGATGGAAAACAAAAACCTATCATTGGCTAGATTGTACATCTTGGGTTGCCTCCCAAGCAGCGCTTGTTTTAACGTCGCGGCATGACGCAAGCCTCCTGATTAGTCAGACTTCATGAAGATGATACGCCTCAATCACTTCTTGCACACTTTCAGCATTCCCTAGATAGATCTTGATCCTTTGCCTGTTTACCATGAACCTAGTTGCTTCACTATTTTCAAGCTTAACCGCTCCATGGGGGAGTACTTTTGTGAGGAAAAATGGCCCTTTCCATTTGGACTTGAGTTTGCCTGGAAACAAGCGCAACCTAGAGTTGAATAGAAGCATAAGATCAGCAACCACAAATTCTCTCTTTTCAATTCTTTGATAATGATACCTCTTCATCTTCTCTTTGCACAAGGCTGAACTTTCATAAGCTTTTAGGCGAAACTCATAAAGCATATTCAAGTCATTCATTCTTTGATTATATGCAGCTCCCTAATCCAAATTTAGCTTATTCATTGCCCACATCGCCTTATGCTCTAGCTCTACCGGTAAATGACAAGACTTCCTATATACGAGTGGGTAAGGAGACATACCTATAGGGGTCTTGTATGAAGTGTGATAGGCCCATAGAGCATCATCAAGTTTCCTTGACCAATCCGTTCTATTAGCATTCACAGTCTTCGCCAAAATCTGTTTGATCATTTGTTGGACACTTCAACTTGTCCGCTAGTTTGTGGATGGTAAGGAGTGGCTACATTGTGGCAAACACCATACATCTCAAGTAGCACCTTGAACAACTTATTCCAAAAGTGGGAACCTCCATCACTGATGATCGCCCTCGGGGTACCAAATCTGGAGAAGATATTCTTTTTCAAAAATGCGGTGACACTTTTGCCTTCATTGTTGGATAATGTAATTGCTTCTACCCACTTCGATACATAATCAACCGCAACAAGAATATACTTCATCTCATGTGAACTCACAAATGGACCCATAAAATCAATGCCCCATACATCAAACAACTATATCACTAACATCGGATTCATAGAAAGCTCTTGCCTCTTTGAAATTCCTCCTTCTCTTTGGCAACGATCACAAGACTTGGCGAAATCATGAGCATCTTGGTGGATAGTAGGCCAGTAGTACCCACACTGCAAATTCTTATGCGCAGTCCGAATACAGCTATGATGCCCACCAACAACTGATGAATGGCATGCTTCAAGTACACTCAACATCTCGACCTTGGGTACACAACGACGAATAATCCCATCAGCACAACTACGATACAAGTAAGGCTCATCCCAAAAGAATTTCTTCACATCATGCATAAACTTTTTCCTTTGGTGAAAAGACAAATCCTGCGGCACAATATTGCTTGCCAAATAATTAGCTAAGTCAGCGAACCAAGGAATAAAATCATGAGAAGCAGCCAATACCTGTTCATCTGGAAAGGCATCATTAATTTCAGCCCTATCACCAAGCTTTAGCATAGCCTCTTCCTCTAATCTGGACAAGTGATCAGCAACTTGATTTTCGGTCCCCTTTATATATTTTACCACAAAATCAAACTCTTGCAGCAATAATACCCATCTAATCAATCTTGGTTTTGCATCTTTTTTCGCCATCAAATACCTCAATGCAGAATGGTCAGTATGCACTATGACCTT
>JAJOOH010023112.1:0-16463 GCA_029582605.1 Solanum gracilifrons
ATTATTAGTAGATACAAATTTTAGAAGAAGATATTATGTATATGATATATAATTGATTCAATTGATACCTTTTTTATATGTTGTCTCTTTTAACTTTGGCACACATCACAACTATTGATACTATTATTCTATCCCATACAAAATTTACAAACAATTAAGTATCAGAAACACATCAATGTATACCAAACTAACTTTATCAAAAATTAACAATCAAAAAATGTAGCCAGAATTCAAAACATAACATTTTTCATTTATTGCTTCACAAAATAGTAACCTAAAAGTACTTAATTAAGTATCAAATTTGAGAATTATTAGACATGAAGCATAAAAGTACTTCTAAAAAGCAAGCATCAAGAATCTTTCCACCCTCAACACACACGATTGCACCTATTGTTGCATCGAAGTTTTGTATCTCTTCATCACTTTTTTCTGACGTATCAATGCAAAAAGGATACATACTGAATCTCACCTCATGTTTCTTAATTTCTATGTACAATTTCACCCCCGTATCATTCCGAATACACAATGGAGACGAATTACCTTCAACAACGTATCTGATCTCGATGTTTTTTTTTCAATTCATCGATATCCAATTCAACTGCAATTGTTGAAATAAGATTAACGAACAAAATATTTTCAGATACCACTATTCCATCACTTCTGTATCGCTCATATCTAACATCACTTTTCCATAATCCAGAGTATCTTAACAAGACCGAAATATTCATTACGAAACTTCACAAAATTGCGTTCCAAAATTTTTTTAATCAAATTTCTACTGAATTTTCGAAGAACAGGGAGAAGGTTTCACAATTTGAAATTTAAAATTCACAAAATTGCGTTCCAAATTTTTTTTGAATCAAACTTCTACTGAATTTTCAAAGAACATGGAGAAAGTTTCACAATTTGAAATTTAAAATTTCTAATTAAGTTAGAGGTTTATGAAAGACTGATTGGTTGAAAGAAGAAACTTATGCGTTAATAGTGGGAGTCAATTATAATTTTTGTTTTTATTCCCTTATTTAACGCACTAAACTGATAAGAACAACTTATTTATTTAAGTATCCGCCGGCATTATTATATATCCAAAAGACATTAAAAAAAGGGATTTTGATAATTTATGAAAGAGTAGGGATAGGAAGTAATTTCTTATACTATGAGATTTGCATAATTTTTACTAGAAAAAATGGACTACTGTATCATGTATTGTTGAGTTGGATATTGGGCTGAAATTGGAAGGGATTTGGGTCAAGTTTACGCTAAAATTGAGTCTGAAAATTGGGGAATGTTTGGATAGATTTGGTATTTAGGATTTGGCCTTATGAATTGCAAATTTAGCTACTTTAGGTTAAATACATAGCTAAATCGAGTTAATTAGTGAGTAAGGCTAAAATTTAAATACATAAATTAATATTTATTAATAAACGACCTTCTGAATCTTAACAAAATAAAATTATTAACTTAATTATAAACTAATTAACTCAAAAATACAATCAATTAGTTAAACTAAACTAATTAATTAAATATTTAGTTAAAAAATAAAATCTTTTGAAACGATTTTCAAAAATTTATAGAAGGAAGTAACTATAAATATAATTATATAGAAACATATATATTATTTGAAATTTATAAAAATGACAAAATTACTTTAAAAATAACTTGAAAATATTTTGAATTTATAAAAGTTACTTATTTCAAATTGTTTGAAATTAAAAAAAAAACAATGATTAATCCATGTTGTGGAGGGTCAACAATTGGGAGTCAACAATATTCACTTCTTAAAATTGGGTCAAAATTAAAACTTGGTTAATATTTTAAAAATTTCGACTGACAAGTTGTAGATCCGGATCGATTTTATGAAATCAAATTTGATTGATTAAAACTGAGGGATATCCGACCAAGCTTGTCAGTTTCAATAAATTACAATACCAACATAAAAATTACAATACCAATCGGGTTGATTTTTCATAAATATACATAAAAATGCAGCTATTTGGACTCGAACCCAAATACTTACCGTAACATTGGACATTTTTTACTAGTCAACCACACATACACTTTGATAAAATATTTTAATTGTTTCTATTTATATACTTCAAATGCAGTTTTGCACTTTAAAAACCAAGCACTCCCTCAATTTTCGTTAAAAAAATAAGGGAAAAGAGTAAAAAATATCCTTAAACTATGTGAAAGGAATAAAAATGCCCTCCGTTTATAGTTTGGCTTAAAAATGTCATTGCCGTCAATATTTTGGTTAAAAAATGCCAATGCCCTTGCAGTCAATACTTTGGTCAAGAAATGCCCTATAGTTACTAAATGGGTCAAAAATGCCCTTTTTCGAATAAATATTTTACTTTCTTTTCTTTTTAAACATATCTTCTTCCTAATTAAAATATTATTAAAGAACATTGTTCTTGTTTTCTTTCTTTTAAAATCACTTTAACAAAAGTATAATAAAATAATTATTATACTTTTACTATGTGTATAATTTATATTTATATAAGGATAAAAAATAATTATAATAAAATAAGATTATTATTTTACTACGTGTAAATCTTTTTTTTTCTCTGTAATGCTCCACCAATTTTCTTACCAAATGAATGACTTTTTTAGTTGAGCGTCCGACATGAATACAAGCTAGTGCACGGAAATTTCGACGTCCCTCCTCACCATCATCTCCACCATCCTCTTCCAAACTTTCATTGTGTGACTTAATAACTTGATAGATACCCCTATAGTTGTTTCAATTTTGAATGTCATCCAGGTTTTGATACAACGTGAGTATTGTACTCCCCTCTTATGCTCATTGCATAATTAAGTCATAAGAAAATTTGAGAATATTAATCCCCTGCCCCGGTTTGTTAATTAGAATCATCTATAATTAGAACATGAGTTTCCTTTATTTAAGTTTAAACTTTGTTATAAGCTAATCTTCTTTTCTTTTTTATTGAGTCAACTCTCGGATCCAATGAAGAAGAGTGGAAGCTATTATCCAGGTGTAAAGGGAAGCTGATATACAGGTGTAAGGGAAGCTAATATACAGGTGTAAAAACATGATATACAGACTGTATACATCTCATATACATAAAAAAAATAGGCCGAAACCCTTAAATGGTAGCAGATTCGCAAGTGGTCTTGGGCCTCAAGCCCAATTCGTTGGGGAGCAAGGATTTTAAAACCATTATTTTCCTTAATTGTTTAATTATTTTTACTTATAAATTGTTTGTTTAAAAATTTGTTTAATTCAAACATTAACTTAGTGGAATTTCACAAAAGATTAACTAATTTATTTTGTGTTGGATTACACTGTTAAATGAATTTCCTTTATCAACTCTTGATTCAATTTTGATAACTTAATTCAAGTGTTTTTGATCAAATTTTCACTTGCTCTTTGATTATTTGAATTTTTTCAAATTCCTAACTATATCAAATGCCTTTTATATATTTAAATTATTTTCTCAAAGTTAGTCAAATATTTTTTAGTTAAATGACATTTCAAGTGCCAATATCTTCAAGAAGTGGAAATGAGAAGCACTTACCCAAATCTCTAAATTTTTGAAGGATTTTCTATTAAAGTCTTTTGAAAAATAAATTTTCTTAATTTCTCTCAATAATTAAGTGACAACTCTATTTTAAATATTTTTACTTAAGTGTGAATGCTTTTTTGACATTTCAAAGTGATTTTCAAAAGAAGTAAAATCACGAGACGCAATAACAATATCTATATCTCGCTCAAGGCTTAGAATTTTTCTCACAGGTTTTGTATATGTAGATCGGTATGAAATATGTGTATCTCACTCAAGACTTAATTTTTTTTTTCATTTTTGGTGTATAAAAACTATATAAAGTCGGTATTAAATATGTATTCTCACTCAAAACTTAGAATTTTGGTCACAAATTCGTATAAAAATATAACATAAAATTGGTATGTTATATATAACTGTATAACTATTGTATAAAGGACATTTTAGATTTCTGGAAAAAAAAAGTCACGCATGGAATCTTACTCACATTCATATATAAATTTTGTATAAAATATGTATATGACTGTATAAATTTTAGTAGTAATTTTTAGCAGGCAATTAAATATTAATGTTTTATGAAACTATTTTTTAAAAATGTTTAAAAGTTCAATGAGCCACATATTTTTGTTTCTTTACTAAATATTTTAGGTATATATCCCATTAAAATGTTGTAAATGGATCAACCTACGTAATGCTACTATATTAGATATTGATGTTTTGTGGAAATTGTAGCACCTATATAATGCTACTATATATATATATTAAATATTTATGTTTGCAACTTCTATAATATTATTTTTATAAATATCTTCTTTTCCAGTAAAAAAAAGATTTCCTTAAGAGGAACTGATCATAGAGTATGTCCATTGATCATCCTCTTCATATCACCATTCAAAAAATCACTTCTTGAGTACTAATAATTGATGAACCTTCCATAAATTGACTCTCCATGATATGTGATATTTGCTTTTATGGCATTCATTTATTAAAATTGAAGAATGAATACCTTTACACTACATGTGATATGTTTTAGATAAAATTTCAAAAAAATTATGAAAGATGATTTTATTGTGTACAAAATTTAGGTAGGTAAAAGCTTCGATGCGTGATTAACTAAATATAAACAATGAAAAATGTAATATCTAATCCTACATGATATATGTTGACACCCGATTTTGACCCTCTCCGATAGAAATCAATTTTCGAACTTCTTAATTTTCAAATGATTTGAAATAATTAGTTTTATAAGAAAATCCAACATATCTTTTAAGTTTTAAAGTGTTTTTAGTCATTTTATAATATTTTTAAGTAAAAAATATATTTTATATAACTAGTATATTTTATAAGTAGTTGAAAATCATATTAAAAGACCCGAGCCAGCACGCGCGTCTCCTCTCTCCCTTATCTCCGTACTCGAATCAACAGGTGGAGCGATCTTGCATCTCCTTCGTCCTTCCCCAAGGAATCGGACGGCCCTCACCATTTTACATATATACTAAGGAGGCAATAACACAAATCAAAAAGGAGATCACGGAAAAATTACATTTACTCAATAATTCAAAGAGAATACATAACTGTAGGAATTTTTTTCAGCATATACTTTGTAATTAGTTTAACCTACTTTCTGCTATCATAAATAGGTGCTCTTTATTTGATTCGATGGTAATGATAATGTTTTACAATTGTTAAAAAAAAAAAAAAAAAACACAAGTGATGGGCTCATGCCTTTTTCCTTTTTAAAATTTAAACCATTATATTTCTAAATTCCTAGTTCATGGAAAATAATCTAAACTTATTAGTTCAACTTTTTTTTTATTTTTTTATTTTTTATGTTTGTATTTGAGAATTTTTTGAAATTTCTAATAATTTAGGCTATATAATTATAGTTTTTAAATAGTACTGAGTTTAATTTTTTGTTAGGTACAAAATTGTGTATTTGTTTATCTTTTTACTTGAATAGACGGAAGTTAGGTTAGTGCATTAAATACATTTGATCAAATAAAATTAAATATTAATTTGAGGAAAATTATGAAAAGACAATTTTATGTAAAGCGGAGTCTTTTAATAAAGAGTAAAAAGTTCAAACAACATTTCTAAGAAGCTTCATTCCTTTAAATATAGTATAGGTATAGGTTTGGTATTTTACTAATTTTTTTAGTTTTATTTATGTTTTTTTTAAAAAAAAAAATTGCTATAACTTTATTGTGTTATACGTAAGAGTAGTAATTAAGTAGCATGTTAAATTGATAATATGTGGAAAATCTTCTTGTAGGTAGATAAAAATTTAATAGAATATATCTTTTGTTAGGTATATCGCCCCAAAACAACTTTTTAGAGGTATAATGAGAATAAAAAAAAAAACGATACCTATTACTCCTTCCATCCACTTTTAATTGTCATGTTGCGCTATTCGAAAGTCAATTTGACTAATTTTCAAAGTTAAATTAGATTACATTAATTCGATATTTTAAACAAAAAATTTAAATATTCAAAAACTATACGAAAACTACTATAAATTGCAATTTTTTGAATATCAATATGATGAAAAAAATACATAGTAAAATATCGAAGTTCTTATCATTTGACTCTAAAAAGGAAACGATGACAATTAAAAGTGAACAGGGAGAATATTATTGACTATCATCATGATTCTTTATAACTTAAACCCACTTAAATAAAATTCTAAGTTATAGATAGCTCAAGTCTATTTCCTATATTTCTAGATTTTAGACTTAAAATATTACAATGTTATAAGTTGCACTAAATAATGTATTGTGACTTAGTTATAGATAGCCTATGTATTTTAAAATCAAACACTTACATCTTCATGATATATATAAACGTATAAATATTTGATTTTAGAATAAATAAATATATATATATATATATATATATATGGGATTTCTTCGTAACTTGAGTTTAGTACAAGAATATTTATTCTATGTTTCTTTAAGAGCTAAGATGAATATGAAAAAGAACTATTCTGTGGAAGTTAAGCTTAGAACAGAGAGTGGACAAGTGGCGATTATCCATGTCCCACAAATTATGTGCCAACATAGGATTGTCTAGATAGACATTAGCTAGTGGATCCACATAAACTAGAAGTTTATGGTCCTTATTGTGGCAAATAGGACAACTCTTTTCGGTGTGGGAGACACCGAATTTCATGATGATAGCTCCCATGGTCTTATATGTCATGATATGGACATCTCTCGTCTTATGGTGCATGCACAACAAATTGAGGAGGAAAAACTTAAGGAAAAGTCTAGGGAGGTAAAAGGGCTAGGACCGGTGATGGAAATTTCTCTAGTGCAAGGTCCGATGGACAAGGTCGTCCTAGATTTAGACAAAGGTTTTCCGGTTAAGGTTCCTCCAATGCTCCTCCTAAGTTCAACAAAGATAGGGTGTCTTAACCCTAAACTTCAAGGAGGTAATGATAGTGGATCTTTGTTGCCCATGTCTACTTGTACTAAGTATGGAAGAGAGCACGATGGTAAGAGTCTAGCTGGCACATATGGTTGTGGTAAAAGTGGTCACAAAATGAGGGATTGCCTGATGCTTAAGGTTAAAGGAAGAGAGGGCAAGCAAGCTACTCCTAGTGGTTCGGGTCTCAACGCTCCTAAGCAAAACCTTTTCTATGCACTCCAAACCCAAGGTGAACAAGAGAGCTCTTCGGATATGGTTACCTGTATGTTGAAAGTTTTTCAACTTGATGTATATGCTTTACTTGATCCCGGTGCTACCTTGTCTTTTGTGACGCCATATGTGGTTATGGGGTTTGATCTGTTCCCTGATGTGTTGTTAGAACCTTTTTCTGTCTCTACTCCTGTTGGTGATTTTGTGGTGGCTAAGAGGGTCTATAGAAAGTGTCCCATTTTCTTGTACCATAGAGTTACTCTTGTTGACTTGGTAGAGGATGTAATTAACCCAAAATTATATAGATTTAGAGAAGCCAACCCATCACTATTAACCCACAAAAATATAACCATGCAAGTATAACTTTTTCCTTTGAGTAATGGAAGAACGTTGCTTTGATTCGGATGAGTCCTGAGTACGATAATTTCTCTTCCTATAAATTGAGCTATTATTCATATTTGAAAGACGACACACATGAAATTAGTCTTGAGTACGTACGTCAATCTTTATCTTAAGTAATATTATTATCAAAATGAGATTATAAAGAAAAGGTTATTATCAAAACAAATAAACAAATTCTATCATGTTATGAGCCATGAGTCTCATCATATTCTATCTTGAGTGCACATTTAAATCGAGGTACTCCATCTCTACATCTGCTCATTAAAACATGCCAATCAACATCATATTGACTTTCTTCCGATTCTAAATATCTCATGCACTCCCAAACACAAGTTTCTTCTATTGATGGAGGATATGTTTTGCAATTCACTAATGCCATTGAGAAAATAAAGAACAACATGCAAATCTGCTCCAACGTCAATAACAATTTATTTATATTTCCTGTAAAGACAACCAATTATTAATAACGTTAATAAATTTCTTAACGTACGATTTGAAAAGAATTCATAGACATAGAGTTAAATGGAATGTGGATAAAACTTTAATTGATTAATTAATTGAATAATAAGGGCACCTAACCAACAAAGCATTAAATATTCAAAAACTCCTTTCAAATATTAAAAAACCTCACATTGATAATCACTTTTTCTCAAAAATAAATAAAAAATATAAAAAAAACACGGAGTAATATATATAAGATTTTTTCAATCAAGCACGAACACTATTTCAATTTTTATTTTTTATTTTTTAATTTCAAATTTGGTTCTTAAAGTAGAATCTCAATTTTTTTTTCTACGTGCCCAAATGTCTTCATTGCCCTCATTTCCTTAAGGTCCTATTTGACCATAAATTTTGAATAAGTTGAATTTTTTTTTTAATTTTTAAAGTTGTTTTTAAACATTTATTTCACTTGATTTAATTTTTTTAAGTTTTGTGAGTAGAAGTCTCAAAAATTAATTTTATCCGATTTTTGGGAATTTGAAAGTATTTAATTTAAAGATCAATTTTTTAAAATTTAATCAAGTTTCAAGACCAAACAAATATTTGAAAATAAAATTTTAACACTAGCTTATTCTGTTGTCTTCGTAATCTTAGATAAAAGTTGAAATCTTTGACATAACGGTTTTTTTTATTTCACCTGATACCTGAAAAATGCAACATCTTTTCAAGCACTCATAATAATGATTTCATTACAATTAAAATGTAATTGCGACCTATAATTTTCAAATTTAAAGAATGAAATTTCGCAAATATACAAATACATATATTAACTTAAGAAGTAAAGTAGCACACAACAATAAGCAAACAAGCAACTAATAAATACTAAATAAATAAAAGGAGGATTAATATTTTTTACGTACCCATTTTTGGTCTTGATAGCAGAATTGGTGTAAATTGACTTTTACGAAGATCAGGTTAAAGGTTATAAATAGATAGATATGTAATTATGTTCTTATGAATTTGATCTTTCTTCATGCATTCGTTACAAGTGAGACATTAATGAAGAGTCATAAATATGAAACATATCTTTATTTTGACAATCCAGTAGTACTCTTCTTTTAAATTTTAATGACGGTTATATGACTAAGAGCTTGTTTGACATTAATGCTAAAAATATTTATTTTTTGAACTACTTTTTGAAATAGTTTTTCAGAAAAGTACTTTTGAAAAAAGAATTGTGTTTGACTAATTTATTTGAAAAGTGTTTTTGATAAGTAGGTTGTGTTTGACTATTCTTTTTAAAAACATGCTTTTAAGAGTCAAATTACAATACAAAAAAAAAGACAAGTATCAATGTACTTTTAATATTAAAATTATTTTATAGAAATAAACTATTTTAAATATCTATTATAAAAAAATTAATCAAAATTTTATTTTTATTGAATTAAAATGTACATATTCCAATATAAATATTTTTCATTAATATTTCTTATTTTACATAGGCAACTTCTTCAAATTCACGGTAAAATCACTTTTAGAACGGTATTAGTGCCCATTTGGATTAAGTTATTTAAGATGACTTTAACTTTTAAGTAGTGTGTTTAGTTTTGGAGGTGTTTGGAAAAGTTATAAGGCTCTTTTAAGCACCAATTTTTAGGCCAATTTTTTTTAAAAATAAGTCAAAAAGTCAAAAAGTCAAAAATAGAGTACCATTTACTTATGACTATTAGCTTTTAATTTATAAGTTACTTCTTATAAGTCCATCCAAACAAGTGGTGCACAATATATCATTGCATAGGAAGTCTTTGAAATTTGGTTAATTCAAATTCTCAGGAATGACAACAACAGTGTCTTTAATTCATAATTGCACTGTACATATAACTTATTTAGTGTTTTGATAAGTTAGTGGCTAAAATCGTCTGTGAATTACTATAATGTAACCTTAAACTACATTCTTAATAAATCTCTTTTGAGCAGAAAACATTCTTTTTTCCACAAAAAAAAAAAAAACATTCTTTTAGCATAAAAAAATTGACAACTTTCATCCTTCTTTTAAAATTTGCCAACAAAAGTTTCTGACATAACATTTTAAATATTTTAGATGAAGTTTCAAAAAAATTATGAATGATGATTTATTGTGTGGAAAAATTTAGGTAGGTAAGAACTTTGTGATTAACTTAATATAAACAATGAAACATGTAATATCTAATTTTACATGATATATATACAATAATAATAATACCTATAATGCTCTAATCTCCGAGCATCTTATAGAACCTCTCTTGAATTTGTTGTAAGCCTTTTCTAAGTCAATTAACAGTATGTGTAAAAAAAAAAAATCTTTGTATTGCTCCATTAATCTCTTTACAAGATGAATGACTTATTTAGTTGAGCGTCCAACATGAATATAAACTAGTTCAAGGAAATTTCCACGTCCCTCCTCACCCTCATCTCCGCCACCCTCTTTCAAACTTTCATAGTGTGACTTAGCAACTTGATAATCTTATATAAGTTGTTTCAATTTTGAATGCCACCTTTGTTCTTGTACAACGGATCGGAACTATTATACTCTATCTCGAATCTTTGGGTATTTTTGAATTTTGTTATCCTAATTGTGTCAAAACTCCATTTCCTTCCCTTCAAGTTTCACTTCATTACGCATTTACACTGACCTCATTTTATAATTTACGAAATTATACCTATCTCTTGTGTATTGATGTCGTATTCCTATTCTCTAAACCTATTTCTCAATATAGTTAAGATATGATTAGACAAGTTTGCCCTCTCTTGATATTAAAATTTTCCAATTATAAGAAATGAAGCAAAACAGGGTCCTCGTGCTTTCGTTAATTAAAGAGTGATTTTGCCAAAATTCATAAAATACAGAGCAACAGAAAATATTTCGTTAGAATATGACTAGCACCTCACTGTCAACAATATTTGTAATCTAAAAAAAGCTGTCTTTTCTATTCATTGATAATGATAATAGCATACTGAGTCAGTTTTACATATATAGCTCAACATAACATTTAGCTTTACTAGCAATCTTTGGCAAAAGGGTATGAGTCCATATACTGATGAAGTCCTGTTCTATCAAAGTACCAATCACTCACAGCTTCTGCAATTGTCTGCTCAATTAAAATTATAAAAACTAAATATGTTACGTATTAACTCATAAATTTAAATTCAAAAACCAAAATAGTGCATGTATTCAAATATTATACAGATAAAACAAAACGATTACCTTATTAAGTATTCTTGGAGAAGAAGTACTGAACCAATACCCCAGCGTTACAATTTGCGCATGAGTATGGCAAGAAGTGATAAAATAACCCCTAGTATTACAAGGGGTGAGTCCATCAAATGCCTTCAAGAATTCCACTCCAAAAGCTATAGTAGAAAGGGAAAAAAAGACAAACAAATAATTAAAAACTATCTATATTAATGTGATTTGTAAGGTAATGAATAAGTTGATCACAAAAAAAAAATGCTAACCCTTAATAGTTGTACGCTGGCTCAATGTGCAGTTACTTATTCGAACCTTGCAGTGCTCCCAGATATGTTGAGGATCGAGGTTTGAAGGAACCAAAGTGTTATTGATCTGAAAGAATATTTTTTTTTAGGATTAGTTTTAGAAAAACATTTCATAGAACTTAGAGATACTAGTGTTTGTCTCCTTGACCTGCCAAGTGTCGTATGCTGAATTGATTATGAAAAGTGGGGTCTCAATGAATGAAATAACATTCTGAGGGAAGAAGCACTGCATCATTCATGGAGGAAAACTAATGTTATAATTAGAGGGCAATATGAATGTAACAAATGGAAAAGGATTTTGTTTCCAAAACTTATATACCAGACTTGGTTCCATTGTAGATGTGCAAGATGGAGGTAAGTTCTTTATCGATCCCTGAAATGATAGGAAAAAGAAATATATATATATATAGATTGTGTACGTACCTACTTGTTAATTAAGTAGAATTATCTTAGTATAATAAAAAAGAAGTTGGAATTCACATGTAAATCCACAACTTGTTGGTACTTCTTATGAATATTTGGAGTACCGGAGATTGTGTTGCTGCATATATAAATAAAATCATGAAACATTTGATTAGTTTCAAAATGGGAGGCAAACATAAGTTAATATATAAATAATTAAGAAAATGGAAGAAGAACTCACGCATTGATGAAGAAGCCGGCATTTGCAACACACTTTACTTTGACATCACTGGAAAAGAAGAACTTGAACTTGTCGCAATTCAAGATCGTAGCCAACCCTCCCGCAGAAGTTCCGCTCAAGATTGCCTAACATTAATTGCATGTGTTTTGTTATTAGTTTATGTTACTTGACTTGTAATTATAAAGATTCAATAAGTCTTACATTCTTTGCACTTTGTATTCCTTGGAACCATAATTCATCCAAAACAGCTTTAAATATTCTCGCTCCTCTAAAATAAAGCTTCTGCCCCTAATATTTTCAATCAGAAACAAATCACGTTATATTAGAGTAATATATATGAGACATATCATATATATTTGTTACTTACTGGATCAACTTCGTCGATGTCACCAGTAAAAGACGATCCATCACAATAACCTATCCAAACTTTGTTCCAATTGTAAAAGTCTACAATTCCAATAATTTTTTTTCAAGTTAGAAGCAGAGGGTTTAAAAAATCTGTATATGCCTATAAAGAAAAAAGAAGTGAAATATGAGCAGTTTTAATTACCTGGGTTTAGTTTGGTAGTGTTATGAAGTATCCCAAGAAAATTAGTTTGATTCGTCATATACTTGGAAGAACCTTTCTCTGTAGTTTTACGTCCTTGACAATCGGAGATGCTTTCACACCACCCACCACCCTGTACAATATCATATCATATCACCACAGTTAAAAGAAAAATATATAAAATGTACAATGAAAGACAATTAAAAGATAGAAAATAAAGAAGCAGCAATTACTTCAAGAAAGACAATCCAATTGGAAAGTCCGGAATCAAATCCCCGGTGAAGATAATAAGCTGGTGGGCTCCCGTCCAAGCACACTGTTAACTCCAATAGTTAATCAAACGAACAAATACTACTAATTGATACAATTAATTAAACAAACAAGGAGTTAGTACTTCATCAGTAATTACCTGCGCCTTGTGCAGTTGCGTTTTGGAGTAGTGTAATATTGACGTATAAATCATCTCCGACGCCAAAAACAGTTGCACACATTGCTGCTACCAAAACCAACGCAAATAATGTTGTCATCCTACAACAAACATAAACAAGAAATTATTTATAACATGTTATCAGTAAGAAAAATCTAAACAAGAAAAAGAGAAACGAATATTAATTGGAGTACATGTTATCAGCAAACTGAAATTAAGAGAAAGCAAATAATGCTATGCTTATGAGGATAATTGAAGTAAGGGTGAATGAGAATGTCTAACTTCACTTCTATTTATATGCAAATATCCTTCACTACCTATTCATGTCATATTTTCTGTTTACGTCCACCTAGTCAAGTTTATATATTTGGTGTAATTATGCTGGTAATAAATCGTGTATATATAATATTATGTTGGGTAGTTGGTTAGAATGTAAGTTATTCAAATGTAAAGCTGATACACAAGGTATTTTATTTGCAATTTAAAAATCTATATAATTAATTAATACATGTACAAGTTACGGGTAATCCAAACATTGAGGATAGAAGGTTTTTTTTTTTTTATAAATAATACATTAATAAGTAAACTCTCTAACTAATCCATACATAATTTCCTCGTAACTAATCTTTGTAATTCTAACATGCATGACCACACTTAACAAATATCTAGAAACTGTATTCTATATGGAAAAAATTAGAATTTTGTCAACTCCTCTCTTCGTAATAGACATTCTTAAATTGTCTGGTCTTAATTCATAAATGGTTCCTTTCATTATCATAGAGTAATTAAATTATTGCTGTATCACATGTGAACTATTCTTTTAATGTAAATTCTAAATATTCTGTTACAATCATTTATTATGAAAATTTACAAATACTGCTACATTGCATGTGCACACTTTAAATGCAATTTTTTTTATGGAGAATTTCTATGCAAATTATCGCTATTGCATCTGCCTGATTCTCGATTCCGGATTCGACTCCCGCCCTCGATTCGAGACCCAACTTTCGGGTCTGAATCAGGCCGGGGTCGAATCATGATCTGAATATTAGTCCCGTGTCAAAATTTATTTGTTGAATCACGAGTCGAATGTCAAAATCGGGTTTCGAGTCAAGTGTTGGGATGTGATGTCGTAGTCAAATTTGGATTGAAAGTCAAGGTCGGATTCCAGATTAGGTTTTGATTGTTGGGGTCGGGGTCGGATCCCGAATCGATCCCTCCTAATTAACTAATTTATATATTACTAATTCATAAATAACTATAATTTTTCACACTACTATACAAATTTAATTTCTTCTCCTGCAAATTTTAACCCACAGAGATGGGCCAAAATCAGCATTTGTAATTTTGTCGAACAAGAGAGGAGATGATTTAGGAGAGAACGAGGGTAAAGTAAAAGAATATATATATAAAGTACTTATATAATTTTAACGGATAGGATCAGAAGTTACATATATATGAAAAAATAAAAGGAAAATTGCTTTAATATCAATTAAAAAGTAAATGAGTGATGCCATAAGAAGTGGCCTTACGCAACAGTGCTCAGCCATAAAGAAAAAATAGCATTTTGTCTTTTAAATAGGCTTTTTCTAAAATTGTCTGGATATTAATACGTAATTTAACGGTTACTATATCACATGTGAACTATGTTGCAACAAGGAAATGCGCAGTACGTACGTAGCACATGTTGGGAACGACCCCTTCTGGCATATAAAAGTTTTGATAACCCTATTAGGTTTTTGAGCTTAGAAAATGTGTTTTTTAGGCTTCGGACTCTTAATGGTCGTTTGGTAGCTAATCCTACATGCATACATGGAGACTGGAGTAAATATTGTGAATTAAGGATTTGTTTGGATGAGCTTTTATAAAAAGTAATTTATAAGTTTAAAGTCGAAATTTTTTACTATGGGAGAGGTACAACTTGTATTAGTTGTGTGAGGGTATTTTTTTATTGTAATTATATTCTGATTTATGGGACCCACTTTTAATTTTTATTTCTTTGCCTTTTATTTCTCTTTCATGGTCTTCTTTTTCTTTCTTTTTTTCTTGTTAGTATTTTTTTTTAAAACCAATTCAATCACTCCTTCAATTTTATAATATAAATAAAAATATTTTTTTTATGGTTAAATAATTACCTAAGATATTAATAGTCAAATTTAAATACGAATATAATTCGTATCATAGAATTAAACATAAAAATTATTTACTTTTTTAAAATAATCTATTTTTAACTCAATTTTCACTTTTGAAATTGTATTAAAGTACATGCAAACATGAACATCATTTCGAATATTTTTTACAAAAATCATTTTGAATATATGTAAATTTAATTATATTTGTAATTAGCGATTAGAATTTTCTGACAAAAATATTTCAGCAAATTTTCTTTATGCCAATTCCTAATATTGAGAGATATAATTTTGATAAAATTTTCAATTTAAAAGAAAAAAAAGAAGAAAAATGTTCGAAGTTGAAGAAGAATGATGTCCGGATTTTTATTTTTATTTTTGGATATGATGAGCTTAAATAATAGTGGACCCCATAATTACTTTATTTATATTATTTAGTATAATTTTATTGGGTCATGTCAATTTTAAATCATATTTTCTCTTTTTTTCTAATGTTTGCAGATTTAAAGTCAAAGAATGAGTCCACTATATTATTGTGTCAAGAAATTAGTGGAGTCTCACACAACTTTTGTTTGTTGTGCCTCTACCATATTAAAATTTTTCGTTAAAAGTCATAAGTAGATGGTACCGTACTTTTGACTATTGACTTATTTTAAAATCTTTTTGGCTTTAAAGTGGATGCTTAAAAAAATTTTGTGACCATTCCAAATACCTCCAAAACTATTTAAAAAAAAAAAAAAAAACTACTTGAAAGACAAAATTATCTAAAAACAAAGCACTAATACCATTCTAAAAGTGATTTTACCGTGAATTTGAAGAAGTTGCCTATGTAAAATAAGAATTATTAATGAAAAATATTTATATTTGTATTCCAATTAACTTATAGAATTAATTTTGGATGTATGTAAAAAATTGTCACACATATCCCATGAAAATTTACAAATGAATTTGTTTTGTTGATTTTAATTAATTTGTAGTTTCACTGATGATGTTTAATGTTTTACGCCACTGCGCAAAGCACATGAAGATTTACTAGTTAACATAAAGCATTATGCATTTAAATTTGCAAGATGAATATAAGTTCAATCTGGGGTGTGTTTGGAAAGAATGAAAACATTTTCTAGGAAAATATTTTAAATAGAAAATGTTTTCTCTCCTACTAAACACACCCCTAAAGACA